>VMDO01018281.1:0-42593 GCA_007922755.1 Pedetes capensis
TTATACATTATACAGTAAAGAGAATAGTGTATAAGTTATTTCAGTAAAGTAAGGTATTAAGGTAAAATCTGGTATTTCTAGTTGGCCTTGGTAAGTAGTACTTGATGCCCAGCTTTTATTTCATTTATGAACTATTTATGTAGGCAGGAAGTCAATGTAAGAAATCAGTTTTCAACATCTAAGATAACTCTAAAAGCATTTCTTTTAATGTGCATGAGAATTCTATTGAGACGTAATCAGAGTTTATGGCCAATCTCAGAAAAAAGATTTCGTGAAGCATTGATGATTTTGGTCATAACTTCATCAACAAAGTAATAGCATAAGATACAGGTTGCTGTTGTTAGGTACTGTGAGTTGGGTCCAAATCATAGTGACCCTCATAGGGTTTTCAATGGCTAATTGTTTCGGAGATTGCTTCTGGAGTGGATTGCCATGTCCTCCCATTTTGTTTGCCATTCTAGGGATCAAACCTGGGTCATAAGGGGTTGCAGAGCAGCACCCTCTGAGTTAAAGAGATGACCTTAGGAGATACAGGTTAGGCAGGGCCTGGTTTTACATATAAGATTTATAATGGTTCACATCTATCATTTCTAAGCCACTGAAGGAGTATATCATAGAATATCATGCCATGACACCTCCACACTGGGACACCTTAAAAAAAAATCACTTTTTGGATGTATATAAATTTGTTTTCAATTTATGTTTTTGCAGAGTAACTTTCAAGTATTACACAAGGCATGCACACATTCACCCAAGGTTATAACATATTAGCACAATAAATGTTTGTTGATTTCTGACACAATATAACATTCATAAATTCTTGATCTTATTTATGCTCTTTTCTCCTTAATAAAGTTCCTTCCTGAAATGTGTCTCATAAATTCATCCTTTTCTCTTTTCCATGATCACATTCAAATAACTCATTTTAATATCACATATTATTATTATCATTATTTTAAATCATAGAAACTAAAATGTTTCTTTGCAAATAAATACAAATATTTGTAGGAGAATTTTAAAAGTTATGTTAGAAGGATATGTGCCAGATCCATGATAATGATTAACTCTAAGACTTAGGACATAGTATTATAGAACAGTTTTCTCTGCAGTGTCTAAGTTCTGTACAAATCATAAATCTGGAAATTTATCCAGTTATAAAAGGAATGGAATTATGTCATTTGCAGGAAAATGAATGGAACTAGATAATATCATTTTAATTGAAGTAAGCTAGACACAGAAAAACAAGTGTTGTATATTTTAAGTCATATATGGATATTGTTGTAAGGTGCCATTGAGTCAGGTCTGACTCATAACAACCCTCACAGGGTTTTCAATGGCTGTTTTGAAATTGCTTCAGGAGTGGACTGCCACATCCTTTTCCCATTTTTGTAGTGCTGGGGATTGAACCCAGGGCCTCAAAGAGTGCAGAGCAGTACTTTGCCAACTGAGCTATAGATTTCAACATGTATTAATTGTTTTAATACATATGTCATGAAAGTAGAAGGAGGAATCTGTGGGAAGAAACAGGATTAAAGATAGGGGCCAATAAGAAAAGGAAATGAGGGAAAGGAAGTAATACCACATTTTTTTTCTCAAAGGCAGAATCTGGATGTAAATCTAAGCATATGAATGTTTTTATACATACATACATATGACATGCAAACAGAAGGGCCATCATTGCTGGGATGGGAGAGGAGAGAAATAGGGGAGAACCTGAGAAATGTACAATGATATTCATGTGTGAAAATGTCATGAAAAACACTTTAGGTCTTACATTAAAAATTACTACAAGCGGAAATATTTCAAATAACTCATTTTTATGAAAATCAACCCTTCTAAAATCTCATAATGCATTTGAACTTTCTCTTCCCCCAAATTGTCTAGAGAACTTAATATTTTCAATCTTATATGATGAACAGGTGCTTTATTGGCATAATATCAACATTTAATCTTGCCTTATTGAAGGTGAGAATCATGTCATATATTACTGATACTATTACTTTTGTAACAGAAATATGTTTGTGAAAGCCTCATCAACTTTAAATATCTTAAAAGAAAGAGGTGTGAAATTAATATTTATTGAGGAATACAAAGTATTCAATCTAAGTGATATGTTTGCTCTACTTTAATCCTCACAATTTGTTTACAAAGTCTATATTATTATAATTTGTTTACAAAATATACTGTATTATCACAATTTTAAGTGAAATATACAAGATTAGAAGTGTGGTTGTTTTTTCTAGCAAGTAAAAGACCAAAGTTTAGCTTCTTGGAACAAAACTCATTTCTGTTTGGCTGTACATTGACCTTATCAATTCTAGAGGCATATTTAAAATCCAAATGTCTGGATGGGCTTTATTTGTATGGTAGGGGAAAACTACTCAAGAGGATGATACCTTGTAAGAAAAATAAATTCTGTCCAATATTTTTCTCACTGTATCCTTGACATCCTTATTTCTCAGACTGTAGATGAGAGGATTCAACATGGGGATTACCACCGTGTAAAACACAGAGGCCACTTTGACTGTGAGCCTGGAGTTTTTGGAGTTGGGGACACAGTAGAGGAACAGGATGGTGCCATAGAAGATGGTGATGGCCGTCAGGTGTGAAGCACAGGTGGAGAAGGCTTTGCGGCGCCCACTGGCTGAAGGCATCTTGAGGATGGTACCAAGGATGAGCACATAAGTCATGAGGATGATGAGCAGTGTGCTGACGACATTAGAGGTGGAAAAAATGAACACCAGTAACTGGTTGATGTGGGTATCGGAGTGAGAGATGGAGAGTAGCGAGGAGAACTCACAGAAAAAGTGATCAATTGTGTTGAAAGCATGAAAAGACAATTTTGAAGCAGAGCATGTGAGTGTCGAGGAACATATCACTCCCCATGCGTATGATCCCCCCACCAGCAAGGTGCAGTTTTTCTGGGAGATGACAACAGTGTAGAGCAGAGGGTTGCAGATGGCCACAAAGCGGTCATAGGCCATCACTGCTAATAAAACAGATTCACTTACTACAAAGACAGCAAAGAAAAAGTATTGTGCTAGACATCCTGAAAATGAAAGGGCTCTGTCTTCTGCAACTAGATTCACCAGCATCTTGGGAGCAATGGTGGAGGAATAACAGAAATCCACAAATGAGAGGTGGCTGAGGAAAAAGTACATGGGTGTGTGCAGTTTGGGGTTAATTTTGATTATGACAATCATTCCGATATTCCCTGCCACTGTGACAATGTAGATGATCAGAAAAATCAAGAAGAGTAGGACTTGCAGTTCTGGGTAATCTGAGAAACCCAAGAGTATAAATGTTGCTTCACTATTATTTCTGTTGGACAGTAACATGGATTCTGTCCTTAAAAAATGAAAGTTAGTAAAAATTTTTAAATAGGAAGGAAAGTGAGAACATTGGAAGCTTGGTTCAATCTCCTTACAGAGCCTGAAAGATAAAACAAAATATCTCTTTCAAAATCTAGGTGTTTATTACCCCAAACAGACTGCATGTCTAAAAATTTAAATTACCACAACAATTTAAAAATATTTAGAGGATCACTACAATTATTGAGTACAAAAATAATTTCTTAAGTATAATTTCTACTACTTAGAATGTAGGAAAGTAAGATTATAATATTGTTTATTTGTTTGAATTTTTCATGTGATTAATTTCAATTCTCAAAATTTAACAGTGTAAATTCATAAAACATTTCTCTGCTATAACTGGTTGTCATAGCACTTTAATCAGTAATAACAGTCTGAACTAACTGATTGAACTAATTTTATATTATTCATTCATTCAGTGGCATTATGTGCAAATATCTACAAAACTAATGCTGTGCGTTTGTTTTGGTAATTCTTTACTGCACTTCGCCTGCAGTTGTTCCACCCTGGTGTCCTATCCCATCAGATCTCATAAGCTAAGCAGGGTCGAGCATGGTTAGTACTTGGATGTGAGACCACCTGGGAACAACAGGTGCTGTAGGCTGGGGAGACGGACCCAGCAACCCACTCCCCAAAAAACAATTAGCCATTGAAAACCCTATAAATAGCAGAGAAGCACTGACAATAGTGTTTTGCCTATTGTATGTAGGGTCGCTATGAATCAGACACTGACTTGATGGCACCTAACAACAACAACAACAACAACAACAACAACAACAACAACAACAACATGCTGCACCTTAGTCTTTTCTTCTGTGTGACTCAGGATAACTTTTTCCCGGACAAACCTTATTTTTCCAAGTGTACACTATTCAACTCAGAGATATGTAATGATCAATACTTCCACAGTTCCCAAGGAATATGTAAATATGATATCCTTACTCTAATGCTTATTCTAAAATAACATTATCGGTTAGACTTTTAGTCTAGAAGTGACAAACTAAAAGGCCAAGGACTTTGAGTTTTCCAATGATATGGAGTTCATCACAAATCTACATCTTTATGTCTAGAGCCTAGATCCTAATACTCTCGGCCTTGTATCCATTTCTCAATTACCATCCTCTCGTCCTTCCTCTAGGTCCAGATATTAACTTGTTTCCTTCAGCAATAATCATACTTCTGTTTGTGAGCAAAGTAGAGATTTCAAACCATAGGACATAATCAAAAGATAGTCTGAAAGCCACAGAGATATCCTAGAATGCAACACTAAGATAAAACACATGAAGAAGGTACTTAGGGGATTTTTCACACACTAACTGTAATAAATACTGACACAGAAACTTTTGCATACTTGCTAAATAGCAATCTAGTTTCTAAAAGGGTAAGTTATCCTCCTCCCAAGTTGTCTTCCTGACTGAATTTAAAGTCTTTCTATTGAACCTTAAAACAAACCTGCAGATAGGTTAGATTTGATCTCTCCTGGTTGTGGTTGTAAACATGCATTCTAACATCTATCGTTATATACTGGGGACAAGAACCCTGGAGACTGTTATTGCCCTATTCTCTTGAGGTCATAAAATAAGCAACTAAAATTAATCACATGTATCTGATGCAATACTGTTATAAATCACATGCAAATATATTCAGTTGATACATAGAAATAGTACATTTTTGTGAAGTGTTTGTGATTTTGCAATGCACACAATTATCAGATCAGAGTAATTGGCATATCTGTCATTGCATGCATTTATCATTTCTTTGTGTTGAGTGCATTTAAAATCTTCTCCAGTAGCTACTATGAAATAATTGATATTTCTGAATTATGGTGCTGGAGACAAATATTGAATATATCATGCACTGCCAAAAGAACTAACAGATCCACCTAGAAGAAATGCAGTAAAAATTGTCCTTGGAAACAAGGATGGCTATAGTTTATCTTATGTATTTTGGACTTGTTGTCAGGAGGAAGCAATCCCTGGAGAAGGACAGCATGTTTGGGAGAGTGGGAGGTCAACGAGAAAAAGGAAGACCCTCAACTAGATGTATTGACACAGTGGCTGTAATAATGTACTTAAACATAAAAATGATCATGTGCATGGCACAATGTCAGGTAGTGTTCTGTTCTGTTGTGCATAGGGTTGCTTTGGGTCAGACTCAACTTGAAGACATCAACATAGTAATCTTAGTCTGCTAGAAAACATTAAAAGTTATTTCTCTTTTCTAACTGCAACCCTTTATCCATCCTCTCTCTTAGTGTCCTTCCCCACATTCTTCAAAGGCTGTAGTAACCCCTGATCCATTCTTACTTCTTCATGAAGAACAGTGTAACTGGCAGGGACAGGTAACAATTTGAAGTATTTTTCTTCCCATGTCTGAGTTATTTCATTTTTATATAATCTCCTCCAATTCCATCTGTGTTCCTGCAAATGACAGAATTTCATTCTTTCTATGCATAAATGTAATCTATTGTGTGTATGCACTTTCTTTTTCCATTCATCCATCACCGAGTTTGATTCCACATCTTGATTATTGCGACTAGTGCTGCAGTAATCAAGTATGTGTAGAAATCTCTATCTCTTCATCTATAAATGTCAATTCCTTTGTACATGTACTCAGGAGTGGGATTGCTAAATCATCTGATAGTTTTATTTCTAGTTTTTTGAAGACCTACCATAGTGAATTCCATACAGCCTATATGAATTTGCATTCACATCAACAGTATATGAGAGTGCCCTTTTCTGAGGTAGACAATATTATACATTAAAGGGATAGACACTTCCAGAAAATTTCATCCATCAGCTGAAGAATGTACATTTTCTCATCCATACATGGAAAATTCATCAGGAGAGGAACTTGTATGTTTCCTCACACAGAGAGTCTCAAAAATTTCAAAAATATTGAATTTACAGCATGCATCTTCTTTGACCACAATGAGATAAAACTAGAAATCAGTAAGACAAGGTTTAGAAAATTTGCAAATATATGGGAATTAACAACATTTTCTTGAATAATAATTAAGAAATCAGAGGGAAGTTAAACACTCTCAAGAGACATGAACATGAAATTATAACACAGAAAAACCTGTGAGAAACAGAAAAGGAAAATAATCACAATACATTCCCACATCAAAAATGATTTCAAATAATGTAATGATGCAATTCAAGAAAATAAATATCAAAATCAAAACAAACCCCAAATTAATTAAAATGGAGATATAAACATCACAACACCAATAAGCAAAATAGAGACAAAAATACAAAAATCAATTAAATGCAGACTTCAGTTTTCTATAGAACAAATTTCACAAGCCTTTAGGCAGAATAAACAAGACAAAAAGATAGAAGACCTAAATAAATAAAAATTGGAGATAAAAGAAGGGACATTACAACTGGTACCACAGAGAGGCAAATAATATTATTATGGAATATTATGAACACCTACATGCCTAGAAGAATTGGATAGATTTCCAGACACACACACAACCTGCCCAAATTGGACCATGAGGACCTAGAAAATCTCGAAAGAACAATAATTACTAATAAGACTGAATCAGAGATGAAAATTTTCTGAAAAGTCAAGTGCAAGATGAGATGATATCATGGTAGAATTTTACAAAAAATATCAAAAAGATATGATATTATTCTTCAAGTGTTCCTAGTAACTGAAATGGAAGAAAACTTTTCCATTTTTTTCTAAGAGGCCAGCATGACGCCGATATATAAAACAGACAAGGACCACAACAAAAGATAAAAAAGAAGTATAAACCAATATCCCTGATGAGCATCAGTGAAATTCTCTGTAATAAAATATTGTTGTTAGGTGCTGTTGAGTCGGTATCCGACTCATAGTGACCCTACCTACAACAGGTGAAACACTATCGTCAGTGCTTCTCTGTTGTTCATAGGGTTTTCGATGGTGGATCGATTTTTGGGAGTGGGTTGCTGGGTCCATCTCCTAAGCCTACAGCACCTGGAGTTCCCAGGCAGTCTCCCATCAAAGTACTAACCAGGCCCAACCCTGCTTAGCTTCTGAGATCTGACAGAATCGGATGCCACAGAGCTACGGCTGCAGGAATAAAATATTAGCAAATATTATCCAATAGCACATAAAAAGATTATATATTATTATCAAATGAGAGTTACCCTAGGGACAAACGCATGACTCAATATTCACAAATCAATAATTTTAAGACACCACATCAATGGAAGAACAAAATCTATATGATTACTTTAATACATGCACAAATAATTTCAAAAATTCAATACTCCTTCATGATCAAAACCCCAAAAATATCAGGTATAGAAGGAAGATGCTTTGACACAGTAAAGGTTATTTACAGCTACACCACAGCCAATAACATGCTGAATAGGGAAAAGCTGAAATCATTTTTCCTAGCACCAGGAACAAGGCTACGATGTTCATTGTCACTGTTCCTTGATATAGAATTGGAAGTCTTATCCAGACAAATAAGACAAAAGAGAGAAATAAAAGACATCTTATTTGAATGTAGCCTGCAGCTGTAGCAATGTGGCTTCTGATCTCGTCAGATCTGGGAAGCTAAGCAGGGTCTGGCCTGATTAGTACTTGGATGGGAGACCGCCTGTAAGCTTGGGAGAAGGACCTGGTAACCCACACCCAGAAATCAATCAGCCATTGAAAACACCATGAATGGCAGAGAAGCACTGACAATAGTGTTTCACCTATTGTACATAGGGTTGTTATTAGTTGGATACCAACTTAGTGGCACCTAACAACAACAGCATTTGAATGTTGGAGGTAAACTTATTCTTAACCATATATGATGTGTTCTTGCATATAGAAAAAACTAAAGATTCTACACAAAATATTTAAAACTGATAAATAAATTCAAAACAGATTGCAGGATATATATCAACTTATAAAAGTTCAGAGTTTTTTTTATATACATCAGTAGTGAAATTGCTACAAATAATGATAGCAATAACAATAATGATACCTAGGAATAAATTTAAATAATACAGTTAGTGAGTTCAAGAATTTTAAATGTGTGGAATTTTTTTTTAATTGTAGAAAGAAACTGAAGAGGACACAACAATAATACAATATCTCATGTTCCTGGCTTGCATTATTTGATTTTGTTAAACTATCCATGCTGCCCAAAGCAATCTACAGACATAATGCAACTTCCATCAAAATACCTATAACATTCTTCACCCAAAGTGAAAAAATTCTTAAAATTTTTATGGGAACATAAAAGATTCCAAAAAGATGAAACAGTTCTCAGTGAAAAGAATAAAGCTGGAAGCATTATAACACCTGACTTCAAAACACAGTACAAAGATATAGTAATCAGAACAGGATGGTATTGGTTAAAAAGGCATGTAAATGAATGGAACTCAATAGAATATGCAAAAGTAAATCTATGGATTTACATCTGATTGATTTTTTGGCAAAGAGAACAAGAAGTACATTGGAGAAAGGAAAGCCTCTTCAAAGCTGGGGTAACTGGATATTCATATGCAGAAGAAAAATAAAACCAGACTCATCTCTCACCATATATAATCTTTAGTTGAAGATACATCAAAACTTTAAATATAAGACCCCAAACTATGAAATTACTAGAAGAAAACATAGAAGAAATACTTCAGGAATTTGGACTGGCGTCTATATCTCTATCTCTATCTCTATCTATCTATCTATCTATCTATCTATCTACCTACCTACCTACCTATATATATATCTACCTATCTATAGCTATAAACCAAAACACACAAACAACAAAAGAAAACATTGAAAAATTGGATTATATAAAATGGAAAAGCATCTTACAGGAACAAAAATGATCATCAGAGAGAAGGGACAACTTTATTAAATGGAAGAAAATATTTGGAAACGATTCCTGCTCCAATCAAGTACTAATGTCACAATACATGAGGGACTCAACAGCAAGGGAAAAAAAATCAGAAATGATACAAATAATTTTAAAAAGGGACATTTGAATAGATATTTCTCAGAAGAAAATATAAAATTGTCAAAATGTATTTAACAAGGTATGTAACTAACCATCAGGGAAATACAAAGCAAAACCATGACATATTGTCTCTTTACACTTACAATGGCTATTATCTAAAAGAAAAGAAGTAACCAATGCTGGTCAGGGTTAAGAGTAAACAGTACTCTTATACACTATTCATGTGAGTGTAAATTGATATAGACAATATAGAAAACCCTATGGCGAGTCCTCAAAACACTAGAAATAGAACTACCATTTGTTCCAATTATCCCATTATTGAGTATATATATGAAAGAATGGACACCGGTAGGTGGAAGAAATATCTGCACATACTTGATTATTGCAGCACTATTCATAATAGGCAAGATCTGGAATCAAATTAGTGAACACTGATGCATGAATGGATAATGAAAATAGGACTACATACACAATGGATTATAATTCAGCCACAGAAAGAATGAAATTCTGTCATTTGCAGCAACATGGACGGGACTGGAGGATCTTTTCGTTGTTGTTGTTGTTGTTGTTGTTGTTGTTGTTTTTGCTTTATGTGGTACTGGGGGTTGAGCCCAGTGACTCGTGCTTGCATGCTTTGCAAGTGCTGGACCACTGTGTTGCACCCTCAGCCCTCCCCCCCCCTTTTTTTTTTACTTTATTGAGACAGGGTCTCGATAAATTACCCAGACTGCCCCTCTGGTCTCTAACTTGCCATCCTCCTGCCTCTGCTTCCCAAATCCCTGGGATTACAGGCATGTGCCACTGCTCTGGGCTGGAGGATTTTATAGTAAATGAAATAATCCAGGCATGAGAAGCAAAATACTGTGAGATCACACCTGTGACTGCAAGGTTAAATGCTGACTTGAAATGGTAGAGAATGGAACAGTGATTGCAGAGCCTGGGAAGGGTGTTAGGAAGCAGGTTGGGAGACAGAATGGTTAAGCCATACAGGATTGGTGTTGGATAAGAAAAAATAACTTTTAATGTTCTCTAGCAGTGTATGATAAATATTGTTGTTGTTAGGCGCGTTTGAGTTGCATCTGACTCAGTGACCCATGTACAGCAGAACAACACACTCTCCAATACTGTGCCACGCCCAGCACTATTGTCAGTGATTCTCTGCTATTCGTAGAGTTTTCTGTGGCAGATTGTTTCTGGAGTGGATTTTCAGGTCTTTTCTACCTAGTCTATAGCACCCAGGCAGTCTCTCACCCAAGAGTTAAGCAGACGGACCCTACCTAACTTCTGAGATCAGGCGGGTAGGATGGTAGGGTTCTATGGCTGAGACAAGATAACTATAGGATAAAATAATTTATTAAGATTTCATAATAGCTAGTGGGGAGGATTTTGAGTATTCAGAACAAAAATAATGATAAATGCATGTGGTGATAGATACGACAATTGCACTGATCTAATAATTGCACATTCTTTATATATAACACAATGTCATAAACATCTCATAAAATGTAAAATTTCTGTTTCAATTTAATATATATGTTTCATAACAAGATTTCAGCAGATAAATACAATTAATTTTAATTCCTTATTTTGTGACCTCAAGAGAATGGGGCAATAGACTGTCTCTGGAGGTTATGTCTCCAGGGTTGGTTGTAGCCATAGATATAAGAATGAATGTATCAATCCCAACCAGGAGATATTGTTTCAAGACTTGAAAGATAAATATTAATTTCAATTAGGAAAAACTTTTGAGAGAAAGGAGACTGTCCTTTTAGCACTACACTGTTCTTGAGAATTTATGTGACTATGCAAGGTGAAACTGTTTCTGCAAAGGTTTGTATTCCAGGGTTGTCTCAACTAAGCTGTTTAACATGAATAGTAGGAGCCTTGGATAGGCAGAACAAAAGAACCCTGAGAATTTGGAAAATGTTCATTCTGCAAATATTTGGTGGCATAAGCAATGTAAAATATGCAATTATTTGGGCAAAATAAAATAAATTAAGATAAAGCCCAGTAGAAAAAAATGATGTATATCAATTTTCATCAAGCTTATAAAATAGACAACATATAACTCATGAGAGCAAAAATGGCATGCAAATTGGGGAGAACATTTTTAGGAAAGATTTTAGCTTGGATATTTCTCAAACACAAAGACCTCTAAACCTTTAGCAGCAATTTAATAATAGTTTTTGGATCACTGGAGCTATTAATTCTTTTCACTATTGATTTGTGTGAATTTGTAAATATTGTAGATAAATGAAGTATGTTATTATGTAAAAATGTGGTAATTAGGCTGTCTTTTTTACTTATTGATTACCTTTTGAGATTGCATTTAGTATTCAAATTCATGAATATATGAACTATAGGACCATTGAATGTCTTAATTTGACATTTTTATTGATGAGCTACCTGAACACTGGTTCTTCTACCTTGTAAGCAGAGATAGCATTTCCAAAAACTACAGAGAAAAAGATTCCTGGTATGGTAGGATCTGAGAGGTTTTGGACATCAAGAAGAAAAACCTAATATTCTTCTCTTGTACTGTTTTCTCTCGAAATATATTCATAATATTGGATTAAAGAGGGCTGGGATTTAGCTCAGTTGGTAGAGCGCTGTGCTGCAGTCTCTGAGGTCCCGAGTTCAATTACCAGCATCGCAAAAATGGGAGAAGGACCTGCCAATCGAATCCCAAGGCAATCTCAAAATAGTCTGCCATTGAAAACCCTATGAGGGTCGCTATCAGTCGGATACCGACTTGACGGCACCTAACAACAACAACACTGTATTAAAGAAGCTTTTCCATTATTATTTTCCATAATAGGCAATATAGACACAGAACGAATATCCTAGGGGTCATGAAGGGAGAAAAAGAGACACAGAATTAGAGAAAGGGAGGGGCTGGGAGGGTGGCAGAGAAGGGGAGACAGAGAGAGAGAGAGACAGAGAGAGAGAGAGAGAGACAGAGAGAGATCAAAACAAAAGACTGACAAATAGAGACAGACAAGTAGGCCAAGTGCAGACTGTCTTAGGAATGAGAATCTTCTCTCAGAATCTTTGCTAGTTCTACTTATTCCTGGGTGAGAAATTTTTCACCATTCTCATTCTTTTGTGTTTCCTCCTGATGATGCTTTCTCATACCACTGTGGCACATACGCTGTCGTTGATTTATGTTCCATAGGTTTACAACCTCTAGCGTGCTTACTAAATCCTTAAAAAAGGAAATATGTCAGTATCTACACCTAGAACACGGGTCAGTCTGGTTAGAAAAATGAACATATCACTAGATGTCTCAGGATCAGTCTGCCAGACATAGATGTGTATATTGATCTTTATATGCCATTAGAAAAGTAAAGTTTTCTCTAGCTTCTACTCTGTAAACTGAACTAAAAAAGAAGTGAGTTACACTACTTTTATCATCTCTTTCAATCTTATATTTCTTCTAAGAGTAGTGGAAGATTGATAGTTTGAACTCTCTGAATTGAATAATATGCCCTCTGAAAAAGCTATTTATCATCTATCCATCATGCATCTATCTATCTACTCTCTTTCTAGCAATCTATACAGAATCCATTTTGGGGGGAAGGCAGTTAAAGTGATATGTGCATCAAGAATAAAGGCAGAATGTGAACTACAGAGCTATTGACATTTATTGTGACTGTGCAAAAATAAAAATGGTTCAGAAATTT
The DNA here is from genome assembly GCA_007922755.1 of Pedetes capensis. Classification (NCBI taxonomy): domain Eukaryota; kingdom Metazoa; phylum Chordata; class Mammalia; order Rodentia; family Pedetidae; genus Pedetes; species Pedetes capensis. Next base: position 13,005 of record VMDO01018281.1, read on the forward strand.
CTGATTTTCATTACTGATTACAGGGATGAAATAATCAGTCATTTTATACTAGGCTTATCTATTATGAATATCTCCTCTTTGATGAAAGCTGAAAGTATTATGCAAAGAGTTAATTGAAAATAAACAGACAAAATCTAATTTTTCTACCTTGGCAAGTATTACATCTTAAAAATAATGATTTAAGTTTTTACCCTAAAATTGGGTGGTTATTCTCAATATTTTGAAAAGTTGTGGTACTTTAAAATTTAGGCATGTAGTCTGTCAGAGATAATAAACATGCAAATTCTGAAAGACATATTTTCCTTCATCCTCTAGGTCCTCTGCATGGAATGAACAAGTATTCAAAGCCCTCACTTTGCTTATTACTTACATTTTCAGGACTAACTTTCATACTTTGAAAAACAGAAACCATGTTATTGGCAGACAAAAATAACAGTGGGGCCACATTCACCCTTTTGGGATTCTCTGATTACCCAGAACTGCAAATCCCTCTGTTCTTGATTTTTCTTTCCATTTACAGCGTCACTGTGGTAGGGAATATTGGGATGATCCTCCTAATCAAAATTAGCCCCAAGCTCCACAGTCCCATGTACTTTTTCCTCAGCCACCTCTCCTTTGTGGATTTCTGTTATTCCTCCATCATTGCTCCCAAGATGCTGGTGATCCTAGTTGCAACAGACAGAACCATTTCATTTTCTGGATGCATAGCACAGTACTTTTTCTTTTGTTCCTTTGTGGTAACCGAAGCCTTTTTATTAGCAGTGATGGCCTATGACCGTTTTGTGGCCATCTGCAACCCTCTGCTGTACTCTGTTGTCATGTCCCAGAAACTCTGTGCCTTGCTAGTCGGGGGGTCGTATGCGTGGGGGATGATGTGTTCCTCAGTCCTCACAGGTTCTGCTCTACAATTATCTTTTCATGGCTTCCAAACAATTGATCACTTTTTCTGCGAGTTCTCTTCACTGCTCTCCCTCTCTTGCTCAGACACTCAAGTTAACCAGTTACTGCTGCTCATTTTTGCCACCTTTAATGATGTTGGCACACTGCTCATCATCCTCATGTCTTATTTGCTCATCCTGGTTACCATCCTCAAGATGCGCTCAGCCAGGGGGCGCCGGAAAGCCTTCTCCACCTGTGCTTCACACCTGACGGCCATCACCATCTTCCATGGCACCATCCTGTTCCTCTTCTGTGTCCCCACCTCCAAAAACTCCAGGCTCACGGTTAAAGTGGCCTCTGTGTTTTACACAGTGGTGATCCCCATGTTGAATCCCCTCATCTACAGTCTGAGAAACAAGGATGTCAAGGACACAGTGAGCAAAATAATGGGAAATATTTCTTTTTCTAAGACAGCATCATCCTCTCGGGAACTTTGTCCCTGACATATTAAATAAGTGTATTCATGTTGGATAGTTTTAAAGGTAGCTTTAAAATTAGTAGAGTTAATATTGTACAATGGAAGTAACTGATTTTAGTTTCAAGAGACAAAATGTAGCTCTGTCATTTATGTCTGTAGATTATCAGTAATCTACTTTTAATATTTCATAAAAAATGGTGTTAACATAATATAGTTTACAATCTGATTGCAAAGATGAAATATATATACATATTCTGTTATATCCTTTTATAATCCAATAAATGCTAATCCATCTCACTTCATTTAACATGCTTACAGTTAGCCAGGCTCCATGGTACTTGCCTCTTATCCCAGCAACTTGGGAAGCTGAGACAGAAGGATTGTGAGCTCAAGGGCAGAAGCCTGCACAATTTAGAGAGACTCTACTTGAAAGTAGAAAAGAAAAATGGGCTGGGGGTACATCTCAGTAGTAGAGTGTCTGGGGTTCAATCTTCTAGAACTACAAGAAAATTTCCTGCAATAAATGAGGTTAATAAGCCTAGAGATTGCTCATATAAAACAGAAAGATTGTTAATTCAAGGTATAAGCATTGCCTTCAGTGATGCAAATATCCAGTGTTGATAGCAGGACAATGAAATACATGGTCAATGCATATGACAAAAAATAATAAATTCTGTAGAGATTTTAAAGAAGAGAAATTTTATATCCAGTGAGTGGTAGAAGGAGGATGTTTTCCTAAAATATGTATTATTTGAACTTTGCATTTTAAGATAGAATAGGTAAATATTGCCAATATTCTTCAGTAATGACAGATTTTTTCAAGGGAAAATAACAAACATAAAATGAATCAGGCACATATGAATGTTAATACTGAGTAAATTATCAAAAAATATTTTATGGGGCTAATGTGATATAACTTTTATGTGTGTGTGTATGTGTGTTCATGTGCTGTATAGCATAGATATTACTTGGCATGAAGAGAAATTTAAATAAATATGGCCAACTCCCCAATGTATTTAAAAGGACCTCCAGTGTGGCAGTATAATAATCTATAATACACTGAGAGGTTAAAAACTTGTAGGTTGGATCTAAGAAAATCTTTTTTTTTTTTTTTTCGGTACTGGGTGTTGGACCCAGGGCCTCTTGCCTGCATGCTCTGCACATGCTGGACCACTGAGCCGTACCCCCAGCCATTTTTTTTTTTTACTTTTTTTTTGAGACAGCATCTCACTAAATTACACAGACTGCCTCTGGTCTCGAACTTGCGATCCTCCTGCCTCCACCTCCCGAGCTGCTGGGATTACAGGTGTGCGCCACTGCACCTGGCGGTGATCTAAGAAAATCTTAAATGCAAAGTCAAGATTTATGTGTCCCTCTCTGACTCATATTTAATGCTATTATTTTTACATAAAGACATCACAAATACTGTCAATATTTTATGAACATATTTTGTGCATATAGACATGGCATCTGAATCCTCCTCAAAGATTTCTCATTCACAATAAAAATGAAGTTCAAGGAGTAGTAGAGGCAATGCATATAATCACAGTACATTGTATGCATGCATGGAAATATCTTAATGAAACATTATTTTGCCTAATTAATACTTTCTAAAAAGAAAATGGTTTGGAGTTATTATAAATGTTTAAAGTGAATTACACATACAAATACTTATTCAAAATAAAATTAAAACTAGGCATCAATTTCTATTTACCATATGGATTAGAAACACTAAGTCTCTTACTTTAATAACTGTTATATTTGACTAATTTATATAGCCTTACCTTTTTCTTTCTTCATTAAAAGCTGACATACAGTCTTATATCTGTTCTTTGTCAATTTATCACTCTTCAGATTTTTATGGCAGATTCTATTTCCTTTATGTGGTACATAAATTATATTAATATTTTTCACATTTCTTGATTATGTTCCTCTAAAATTGAAAACATGTACACCCAAGCACTAAATTTGGCATATACAATACTATATCAAAAATGTAAATAGAAAAGGAAATAATATTCATTGTGTAATATAATGCATTTATACAACACAAGTGAGAGCAATTAAACAACCAGATTGTCGTCTTTCCTCATTCTGTACAAGTTTTAGTTTCACTTCCCATACTGCATATTATGATTTGATTAATCACACTCATATTTTTATTTCTTTTGATCATAATACTTTTTAAATATCAAAATTTAGGGATTTTTAAAGAAAAGCTTTTAATACTATTATTATTATTTTATCATAAGTAAAACATGTCATTTTAAATTTTGATAAAGTAATTTCAAGCAGAAAGGAGATGATTGATGAGAAGAAAGGGGCACAGTCGGGGGAGGGGAGGTATGAGAAAGTAATTGGAGAGGTGAACATGAGCAATGTACAATGATAGGCATCTATGGAAGTGGCATAATGAAAGCAACTTGTACACTAACTAAAATAATTGTAATAAAGGTAATGAAGAAATGCAAAACCTGCTATTTGAAATATTTATGAGCAGTATAGATTTGGATTTTTACTTCAATTAACTACCCATCCATAAGAGTATGTCACTTAATGCTAGAAGACAAGAATTTTCAGTATCATTTTCATTTCTGCTTTCTAAGACAAGAAAATACTGAGAAATCTTGATCATATTAAACATAGATATTATGCATTAAACATTAAACAATAAAAAATTATTACAGTAGATTTATTGCTCAGCACTTTTTTTCCTTTTGGCTGTACTTGGAAATTGAACCTAGGCTCTTACATTGCAAGCACTCTACCACTGAACTGCACCATAGTTCATTTTTAATTTATTTCTCATTATTTTGAGACAGGGTCTTGTTAAGTTATGCAGGCTGTCTCTGGCCTTGAACTTACTTTCCTCCTGCCTAAGCCTCCTGAGGTGCTGGGATTAGAGGCTGTGCCATCATTCCTGGCTTTCCTTTAGCATTTTAACTCCAACCAAATTATATGCCAATTTCTCACAGTGAATTTTCATCCAACTTTTCAAATAACACATTAAATAATATTTCCCTGCAATTTTATTGAAAGTCTTAGATTTTGAAATTATATCTTATAAAAGATTTGCTACTTAGTGTAGCATTTGTGCACATGGTTGAAGTTTTCTACTCTTTCCTATTTCTATGCCCCTTTGTAGCTCTTCTGTTCAAATGATCAAATGAGTTTCTTCAACCTTTCCTTGACTGTAGTCTGTTCTCATAAGTTCCTTTGGTTTACAAATGTAGTTGAAGTGGCATTGGAAAAGCCTCAAGCCTATGAAAGGACTTTTGCCCTTGCATGGTCTTTTGAAATCTTGAAAAGTTGCCATGTGAACAATCACATGCTACCATTTTGGGTAACAAAACCCTAGCTAATATCCACATCATATGGGCTGCCATCAGGCCAACCACCAGAGTAGAACGAGAATCCTTCTTAATCATTTGACCTGCCAGATGATATCATACATATGAGTAAAACTAGCTAAGACCAGCCATGCTAGCATCAGATTAGCTTAGACTTTCCCAGCTGATCCATTCAAGAAGTCATTATTGTCTTTAGCAAACATGTTTGGAGTGGTTTTTAATGCAGTCATTAGAGTCATTCACTTTCTTAAATTCTGGGAATTTTACTACCAAGATTTTCCCAAGTCTTACCATATGTTAATTAAAATTATCTTTTATTCTTCAACATACAGATGCCTTTTAAAAAATAGTCCACGTATAAGGAAGGGAAAGTGGTGACTCTGGAGGCTGACACAGGAAGATCACAAATTTGAGGCCAGAGGTAGCCTGCAGAATTTGGAGAGATCACTTCTCAAAAAACTAATAATAGTTGCCAGATGTGGAGGTTCCTGCCTGTAATTCCAGCATCTGAGAAGGCTGAGGTAGGAGGATAGCAGGTTCAAGGCCAGAGGCAGCCTCTCTAACTTGGAGTGACCCTGTCTCAAGCTTAAAACTTTAAAAAATGGACTGAGGGTAGAACCCAGTTGTGGAACAGCACTTGTAAAATTTGCGCCAGGCCCTAGGTTCATTCCCTGATTACCACCAAAGACAAATAATAAATAAATACATAAGTAAATAAAAATAAAAAATGGGCTTGGGGTTCATCTTAGTGGGAGAGTACTTGCAAAGTATGTTTGGCAATTGATTACCTGTACCTACTTACATTCATAACCATTCTTGAAATGTTTGGTTCTCTGTCTGTTGTTGTTGTTAGGTGCCGTCAAGTCGTGTCCTACTCATAGCTACCCTCACAGGGTTTACAATGGTAGATTGTTTTGGTATTGCCTTGGGAGTGGGTTGCCTTGTCCTTCTCCCATTTTTGCGGTGCTGGAAATCAAACTTGGGGCCTCAGAGACTGCAGAGCGGTGCTCTACCAACTGAGCTAAATCCCAGCCCTTGGTGTATCTAGGGGAGCATAAATTGTTGTTTGTGTACTAATATTACAAGCCAACTATTTTTAATTGAGAAAGGCACAGACCCTGGGGAAAAAAATAAACTTGAAGCTTCCCCATTTAATGGCTTCTACCATTGCACAGGGCATTTTCCCTCCAAGTGGTGCTCAGCAGGTATGGTCATATGGTCATACAAACCAAAAAGCAGCATATGGTCTCTTTTCCCCTGGGATTCTGTGTGACTCTGGGCAAGTTATACCTCTCCGTGCCTTAGTTACCTCATTTGTAAGGGAGGCACAAAAGTAATAATCTCACTTATTTTGCTAAGATGAAATATCTTAATAATTGTAAGTAGAATCATAACTTCACACATACATAGGAATTACTCAATAGATGTGAGCAACGACTATTCTCAGTAAGGAAGAGTCATTATACCACTCCTTTCAAGTGTTCAGAGAATCTCTGATATGGCTTTGGACACTTTACCTTCTAAGAAGGAACTGTTGAGGGTAAGACAGACACATTTTATAAGACCTGTCCACATAGTTCATAATGACAATGTGTGTATGCACTCACAGGGGCCATACTTGAATGAAGCATGCAATGTTCAGCAATCCATCATGATATCTGAATTGTGTCTGCTTAAACAATGAGTCATAATATGTACTACGTTGTTTAGTGTTTCCATATTTATATCACATAGTGGCAATAATCGTTTGAATCCCCGTAGAGAGTGGTTTGCTTGCTACCATTTTGATATCCCATAGAGATCAATGATTCCTTTGAGGAGCTTAAGAATCATGGGCCCCAGGGATATAACCACCAACATAAAGCCTATGCCATTTTCCAGAATTATATTTTCAGCAGCAGAGGAAGCAGTGTGATATCTGTTCCAAAGGTTGGTTCATTGGAATATACTCTGCTGTGGGGGGAGAATGGATATGAATAATATCTTCTTGGAGCTGGACATTTGAATCCTTTCCTCATGGGAGACATTTATTGCAATCATACATAGAAGAAAAATAATTTGTAAAGGAGGGCAGTGATATGGGATCTTTTTTAAAAGTCTGTGCTTTATCCCTCTCTTAATTAGAGAATACATTAGAAAATTCCTTGCTTTGAGCACTCCTTTAAGAAAACATACTTCTCCTTGTGTAGTAACAGACAGTCTCCACAGGAAATAGGAACGATTTAATCTGTAAAACCTCATATTCATAAGAGGATTAGTGTGAGAGGAATAACACCCCTTTTCTCTAACTCACAATAACACCATCCAGTTCTAAAGCAGAAAGAGAGGAATTATTTCAGCTTTGTGTGAAACATTCTGAAATGTCTCTCTAAAGCAACTTTCTCATTAGGAACACTAGTGACATTTTGGTCAAGATAATGTTTTATTTTGTGTGCTGGGAGTAAATCATGGAGTGCATTGTGGAGTGCTTGGCAGTGTCCACACTACACTAAAACTGTCTTTAGACACTGGCAAATGTTCCATTGTGATCAGATTCACTCCTGGGTATGTGTGATCTTCCTAAGAAAATATGAAATAGAGTAAGATGTTAATTCTAGAATCTAAATGGTGGGTACATAGGTGTCAGCTGATAGACTCAACTTTTCTGTAAATTTGAACATTTTTAGGATAAAACATGAGAAAATGAAAAAAAAGGGGTGTCCTCTATAGATAATTAGCTTGCTTTTTCATTTTTAGACTTGGTAACAGGAAAGCATTCTCAAAATAATATTCTACTTTGAAGTCAGAGAAAAACAACTCACTTTTTGTGGGTACATTTTTATTAGTGTATATTAATTGTATAAAGTAAGAGGTTTCATTAAAATATTTCCAAATAATAGTAAGAGACTCGAGTACCCCATTTTCACCAATAGACGAATTGTTCAGATAAAAAATCTGCAAAGAAACATCAGAGTTAAATAACACTCTAGACAGATTTACTAAATATATTGACAGAATATTGCACTCAGCAGCCATAGAATATACATTCTTTCAGAATAACTTGAAACTTCCTCCAAAATATATTTTAGGACATAAAGTCTTTAGAAGTACAAGAAAATTGAAGCAAATTCTTGTATTTTATCAGAGCACAGTGGAATAAATCTAGAAATTAATAGCAAGAGGAACTATAAAAATATACAAACACATAAAGATTGAACAAAACACTTTTCTGGCCATTTGAAGAGAGAAAAACCACATAATCACAATGATAATGTGTGCACAAATTAGTTTTTAGTATTGCACATGTCCTGAATATTTTTTAAATCAGCTGATAAATTGAGAGATCTGTCTACGATGGTCTGTAGCCGATTATCTTTTCTCTAGGAATATTTGACTGGTGATTCTGTAGCCATGGGTGTTCCTACCAAAAGTCAAGATGACACACTATTTAATAAGTGATGTATGGTTAAAAAAAAACAAAACAGCAAAGTCAGTGACTGCTTCATTATGTACTAGCTCCACATTGTCAAGAGTAACTACAGTTACTCTTGAGTTGGTTTCCTTTGAATAGTATAGTGTGGTCTTCTACAATCTTAAACTATTTGCAAAATATAACTACTGTACTGATCTCTAAAAGTGTAACTGGAAAATCAAAATTTGGCACATGCCTTTGAGTTTTGCTTCATTTGTACAACCAGCCCTACAGAGCAATATACTCATGTATTCATTCCTTTTTTTTCACCAGATGATGATTATATGCAGCTGTGGTTTAAACAGAATTCAGATTTGTGCTCCAAAGGGTCCAGATTTTGGAAGCATGGTCCAGTGTGGTGATGTTGGGAGTAGAGTATGTATTTATGTATTCATTTATATATTGCATTATTAGGGCGTTGAAACCAGGGCCTTGTGCACACATTACAAATGTTCTACCACTGAGCTGCAACCTTGGTATATTTTTTACTTTTTATTTTGATACAGGGTCCCATCAATTTGTGCTGACTCCATCTTTGAATCTGCAATCCAAGGTGGAGTCTTTAAGAGGTGGGCCATTGCCAGAGTTTATGCCATGCTCTTTAAAATTTCAACTCTCAATCTGTGTGCTAAATGAATCTCTTGCCTTCATAAGTAAAAAAATAAAATAAAATAAAAACAAAGAGGGTAAATAAGAGGCTTCTTGTGCTATCTTTGCACTTGTTATATGTCAAATTGTGGAGGTATCCATTCCTCACTAAAAATAATTATACTTTCTCTCCAACCCATGCCTCATAATAGTGATGTTTTATTAAGAATCCAGGCAAGTTTCTAGACATATAGATTTCATGGTTAAAGCTAATCAAACAATACTTTGACCATCTTCTTCATAATTCAATATCAAGCTTTCAATGATGAAAACTTAATTATATAGGTTTTTATAAATATTAGTGATTTGATGTCATCTTTGAATTAATCTAAGGGTTTAATGCATACCTGTTAGACAATGTCTTAGCTTTTGCTGAAATTTATATGAAAAAGTTTCTATTTCTTTGCAGATGATTAACTGTCCTAGTACTACTGATATCTTTTTTAAGGAGAGAACCAAAACTAAATTTTAGGTTATAAAATGAAAAATAACTTTTAGTAATTTTCTCTAGCCACAATTACAGTGGGCCCATGGATGAGAAAAACTGCACCAGAGTGACAGAGTTCATTCTCCTTGGATTATCTGATGCTCCTGAGCTGAGAGTCTTTCTCTCCCTGGTGTTACTGCTAATCTATGGAGTAACAGTTGTGGCCAACCTGGGCATGATCACACTGATTCACCTCAGCTCTCACCTTCGCACTTCCATGTACTTTTTCCTCAGCCACTTGTCTTTTGTGGACTTCTGTTACTCCTCTATCATTGTGCCAAAGATGCTTGCTGACACCTTAAATGAGGACAAAGCCATTTCCTTCCTGGCGTGCATGGTACAATTCTATTTGTTTTGCACCTGTGTGGTCACTGAGGTCTTCCTTTTGGCTGTGATGGCCTATGACCGCTTTGTGGCCATCTGTAACCCATTGCTGTACATAGTCACCATGTCCCCAAAGCTCCGTATGACCCTGGTTTCTGGCTGCTACCTCTGTGCCTCCATGTGTGCTCTGGTTCACTTGTGCTTAGCGCTCGGGATCCCATCCTACAAGTCAAATGTGATTAACCACTTCTTCTGTGATCTTCCTCCTCTCTTGAGTCTTGCTTGCTCTGATGTCACCATTAATAAGATGCTGCTGTTCATGGTGGCCACTTTCAATGAGACTATCACCATTGTGATCATCCTCACTTCCTACATGTTTATTCTCATCACCATCCTGAGGATGCGTTCTGCAGCAGGAAGGTACAAAGCATTTTCCACCTGCGTCTCCCACCTCACAGCCATTATTGTCTTCCATGGGACAATCCTTTCCATTTATTGTCCATCCACTTCAGACAGCAGTGGGAATCAAGACAAAGTGGCCACCGTGTTCTACACTGTGGTGATTCCCATGCTTAACCCCCTGATTTATAGCCTGAGAAACAAGGATGTGAAAAACGCATTCAGAAAAGTTTTCACCTCTAAAATATTTTCCTAAAGAATATATTGCTTTGTCAGGTCTCAGAATTCCAGAGGAGAGAAAAGTGGAGGGGATAATAGATGGGCCATACTCTGAATGAAAAGAGCAATATGGAGCTAGGACTTTATTAGTGAATCATTTTCATTCATTTATCTTGCGTCTTTCAATTTACAAGTGTAGGATTAACCATATCTCAAAATTTTCAGCCCACTTTTTTTGATTTTCTTAAATCTGTAGTGCAATAAATAAATACAGATAATGGACATATCAAAGCACAGATGAATTCAGTTTGGTGTAAATCCTTCACAAGTCTGAAGAACAGAGAAGATTTACACTTTATTTCAGTATTCATGGTAGAAATCAAATTACTTTTCAAATAGCATTTACATATTTGAATAGTGAGGACCATACCACTGGAAAACATGAGTGCACCAAATGAGAATTCCATGTGTATATACATTTTATGACTTTACTTTCTTTTGCTATTTATGATTATTATTTATTTCATTTTTCCCATTGATTTTTGCTGTATTTTAAGTGTCAGTGTTTTTTGAACCTTGGGTAATATGTCATCTCATAGAAAAAATAATTGTTTCCTAAGTATTTTATGAATATTGAATTAACAACTGAAAGCATGTGTAAGAAGATATAATACTCTCTGTTCTTTCTAAAGATAGCTCCTGGGCTCTAGGTGTGGCTTAGTAGTGAAATGCTTGCCTAAAGACATTTTTCTCCTCGATTATGGAGACATATTAAGCACTTAGTATTGTTAAGATATGAAGTCCTTTCAGGTTGATCAATAGATTCAGTGAAACTGTATTCAAAAGCTATCTTTTAATTTTATGCAATCTCATTTGTCTATTTTTTCTGTGATGCCGGAGTCATGTCCAAAATTCCTTTAGACAAGATAAATGTTAAGAAGCGTTTCCTGGCCAGCATGGTGGAGGATGCTGTTATCTCCAGCCACCTGGGATGCTGAACCAGGAGGATCATGTATTCAAGGCCAGAGGCAGCTGGCATAACTTATGGAGACCTTGCCTCAAAATGAAAATAAAAAATAGAATAGGGGTACAATCCAGTCCAGTGGTGGAGAACTTGCAAAGTATGTGTGAGGCCATGGATTCAACTTCCAAGTAACATAAAAAATCAGCTTTGAAAAATCACAAATTTGATAGATTCTCGTTAGCTGATTTCCAGACATATTATAAACCCAAAGTAAACAAAACAATACAATGTCAAAGAAAATATAGATATATAGATCAATGGGATGGGATAGAGGGTTAAAATGCACATGTACAAGAAAATATTTATTGGTTTTCTCAAAAGTTACAAAGACTGGTCAGAAACTTATAAGGGAAGGTTGATCAATTGGCTATTGGCATGCAAATGATAAAATTAACTCATCAGTCACACTATATACATAACTAAATCAAATGATCATATGTAAAGTTACACCCCCAAAATTTCCTAATGGAAACATGAAGAAAAATTTTTGTGACATCACATTAAAATATTTCTTGAATGTGAATTCCAAAGAACTATAAATAAAAGAAAGATTATAACTTGATTGTCTTCATAATTAGCAATTTTTGTCTTAAAATGTCAGTGTTAAGTAATGAAAAGACAAGACACGTCCTGGAAAAAAATATTTCAAAGAATGTACATGATTAATGAGTTTTATCTAGAATATACAAATAACTCCCCAAAATGAATAATACACTGTTAAATAACCCAGAAGTTACAGAAGAAAAATAAGGAAAAATTTTAAATATTTTGAATGGAGGGGTGAAAATGAAAAACTATATAAAATTTCAAAATTGTTTCAAAATTGCTTAGAGAGTAATTCAGAACTTTCAGTGACTGTACTAGAAAAATAAAGATTTCAAATCTATTACCTTAGCCTCTACAATAAGAAATTAGAAAGTAATTATTAAATGAAACTACCAGGTTCTCAAAATATCAACAATATTAACATTTCACATAAAATTCTAGGAAAACACATGAAATTACCATAATCAAGAGGTTTATATACCTTGAAGAAATTAAAATTACTATAGAAAATATTATAAATAACTTTAGTTCCACAAAATAGGACACTTATATAGATAAATTACTAACATGAACAAAATTACTCAAACTGATTAAAGGAGAAATAGGAAATCAGAATGAACACAGAACATGAAAATAAAGGGAACTAGTAACTAAACATGCTTTCTTCCCAATTTACAAGCACAGATCTTTCCATTGGATAATTTCACTAATCATCTATACAAAAAATTCAGTGCAGATTAACTCATTATAAAACAAAGGAAAGAACATCTTTCTAACTCACACCGTTAAGCCACACTAACACTAAAGTCAAAGAGCACAGGGAAGGAAAACACAAAGCAATATTCCTCAGAGATACAGGCATAAAATTTCCAAAAAAAGAAAAAAAAAACCATATGAAGCTAAATTAAATAAATCATACAAAGTATTGTAACCTGTGATCTACTGATATTTATTGTAATAATACAAGGTGAGTTTTACACAGAAAGGGTAATTAATGTAGCACACGACTTGTATAGAATTTTGTAAAAAAGCACAAAGCCACCTGAATACATGCAGTTAAAAAATACATGAAATAATCTAATATCATTCAAGGCAGAAATTTTCAATTAAGCAGAAAAGAAGAAACTATTTCCATCTTCAAACTTGGTTCTTAACATCACATTTAATCATTAGAAAATGAATGATTTCCCCTTTAATTAGAACAATTAAATGAAATGCCCTTAAATTTAGAAGCAAAAAAACTCCTAATGATTATACACATGGTTATGGATTCATTCAAGATTATCAGAAGAACAGTTGCACCTCAATTATAGAAAGACAAATACAATTTTAAAAGCAGGTAAAATATTTAATATACATATCAGTACTGGAGATAAAATCTACAAGGAATAAGTGTGAAATGAAGAGTCAAAAAAAAAAATACTCTGAGCCATGCTGCCCTTGTTGAGGTAGTAAAAAAAATTAAAACGTCCTAAGAACAATGCACCAAATTGTTTCTTTCTTGACTGACAGTGTTTTACTCCTGAACATGATTCACCATAGGTAGGCTGGTGAGAGTTTCTCTTTCTTTTGTAAGGTATGAACAAGGATGTTTGAATGGAGAATGAGAATGTCTCTCCAGATTTTGTGAAGTCTCTTAGAGATAAATTTTAGCAACATTTTTTTGTAGTAGTAGAGAATATCAAAATGATTTTCTTGAAAAGATTTTTGATCATGTACATCTTGAAAAGTCATCATTTGCTTCTAGCAACACACAGGGATTGTACAACATGGAGGACTAACTTTATTGACTAATAATGCAGTCAGAAGTGTACACCAGAACTGATTTATCTCCGTGACCCCATTTGATGCCATCCAGCACTGGACATGCATTAGGGAAAATGCAATTCTGATGGTGTCTCTGATTATATTCTATTCCTCCTATAGTCATGTAGGTAGGAAAACCCAGAAAATAGCCTTTTGCCATTTCCTGAAAATTATTTTAACTTTGTCCAAATTGAGTGATTGTTCCTCCTTTATTTCCTTTGTATGACAATCATAAAAAACAAAACTGTCTCTTGACTGGTTGTTTGATTGAATAAGCTAATGCTTATATAGGGGCTGGGATTTAGCTCAGTTGGTAGAGCACTGAGCTGCAGTCTCTGAGGTCCCCAGTTCAATTCCCAGCATCGCAAAAATGGGAGAAGGACCTGGCAATCCACTCCCAAGGCAATCCCGAAACAGTCAGCCATTGAAAACCCTATGAGGGTGGCTATGAGTTGGATACTGATTGGACAGCACCTAACAACAATAATTCTTATGTAAGGCTTAGAAAGATTCTGACATAATAAATGCCCAAATGTTGTACACTGTTATTGACTTGTCTAAACAATAGGTTCACTGGAAGCGAAGAGATTTTGTGATATTATAAGATAAAGTTCACAAGAAATAGCTATATCAGAATGCAAAATGAATTATGACTCACATGTTCAATATCAGGAAGTAGAAATCCAGAATGAAATATGTTTACTTTTAATGATAGATTTCCAAATTAGAGTGGTTTACTTTTTTCATTTTGTTTTCTTTTTAACTGACACAATAATTAATTTGTCCAACCACTGTGGAAATCAATATGGAGGTATCTTAAAAAACTGAAAATAGATCTACTGTATGAGTCAGCGATAACACTACTGGGAATTTACCCAAAGGGAGATGTATCATCATACCACACAGACACCTGCATCTCCATATTCAATGCAGCACTTTTCACAATAGCAAGGACATGGAATCAACCAAAGTGCCCTTCAACAGAAGAATGGATAAAAAAACTGTGGTACATATACACAATGGAATACTACTCAGCAATTAAAAAAATAATGAAATAAGGCCATTCACAGCAAAATGGATGGAATTGGAGAAAATTACTTTAAGTGAATGAACACAAGCTCAGAAAGAGAAACACCCCATGTTCTCACTCATGAAGGAGCTGAATCAAAATTATAAGGAAAAAATCCTATATGAAGGTCTGATCATAATAAAAGAAAAAAAAGCTAAGCATAGTGTTATTATAGATGGTCTAGAAAATGCATGTAATAGTTCTGACAAAGTAAAAAAGAAAGTTCACTACAGGAAAAGTTTCTATCTTAAACAGAACTGGAACCCAAGGATATATAGAAAAATATTACCTTAAAAAGACAAGGAAATGGAAGAGAAGTCTTTGCTGGGGGCGGGGGTGGGACAGGGGGAGGAAGTGCACAAGAGGGTAAGGGGGAACTTATACATATAATGTACAACAAAATGCATATATGGAAATGCCACAATGAAAAGCATGTCAGAATGAATCACATTAAGGTGTACAATAAAAAATAATTATCTTATTGGGAGAGGCATGGTATGATGTTTTGATGCATGTATGTACTTTGTGATGATCAAATCAGAGTTATTCACATATCTATGACATCAAATAATTATTTTATGGTGAGAATGCTGAAAATATTCTCTTCTAGCTATTTTCATATATGTGATGCATTATTGTTAAATATATCCACCCCACTGTGCAATAGAACACCAATTTAGGGTGGCTTAAAGACAAATTTTCTTATGGTATTCCCCAGAGATTATTCTTGGACATGGTTCAATTCTTATTCATTTTGCTATACCATAGAGATTGCTAATTATTTTACATAAGTGACATATTTCCCAGGGGCTTAATTTATAGTATAAAATCCCTAACTGTGTTCTATATATACCTAACATCTTCAGTTCCAGGGATGAAACCTCCATATCTCAGCTTTGTTCACAAGAACTATCTTCTAGTTATTTGAAAATGGAAATGTATGTATTTTTCTGAACAAAAATTGTCTTAAAAATAAGCCTAATCCATATCCCTTCTAATTAGACAATATTTATGAGAACACATTGTACATTTACTATTCAATGTTGCCTTTTATTGAGAAAGTGGATGAAATTAGAACAATTTCTTATGTAATATCAAACATTGATATGTATGAAGAGATTCAAATTAAACAAAATGATAGATTCTCATTTTTGTCATCCCTTGCTCTAACTCTCTCCCCTCCCTTTTCCAAATAAGATTTCTTTATAAAATCTATAATTTATGATCAAGAATGAACTTTTCTTACCTTTACATTGATTTTATTTCCCTCAGTGATCATTTTTAGCTTAAGAAACTGAAAGGAGTGCCTCCTTGCACACACACAAAAAATAGTATTTTGTACAATGGAAACTGCAAATGCAGATTAATATTTTGAGAGTTTTCTGCTTTTTCTTTATTTATAGATTTTGCTATTTATTATAAAATGTCATCATTACCATTGTAACGAATTAAATATCTTTGTTAATTTGGTAATAAAATTTTTATGGCTTTCATTGTAGTTTTAATGTCCTTTTCCATTCCAAATTAACAGAGCAATAAGATTTTTGCTATTTCCCTTATGGAACTATTATATCACTTTTGTTTATACTTTCATCAACTTACATATTTTACAGAGCCATTTGATTAATGTGAGTAAAAATTATATCCATTCATGGGTTATGATCTCATTGATTTTTTTCTTTCCTTTGCCCTGTATTTCCCTCATGAACTTCTTATTGCCATTAATACCCTAATTCCAAGGGCTGAATTAATGTATCTGAAATCTTGTCATGGGGTCAGAACTTGTGAACTTCCTCTGTTCAGGGAAAGAGTTTAATACTTTGAAATTTGCTTTGACTTTACCAAAAAGTAGTTTCCTATGATCATACAGGACATTAGAAATCAAATTTTTGAAGATTTTCCTGTGTTATCTAAGCAATTGCCTTACCTTGTTCTTTTTGCTTTTGGTCAATTGTGAGGAATGAGGCCATAATTTGTTTTCATTTCTTTAAAATTAGTTCAAGATACGGAAGAAACACCAGACTGTGTTTCTGTTCCAGATTATCTTCACTCAGTTTTCTTTGCAATGTGTTGCAAAGGCATGCATCTACTCCTCCTGCAATCTAAGAAGGAGGGCAGAGTGTAAAATTCTTTAGCTTCCTAGATAGTAATATCTACATGAATGAAATACATAGTTTCCCCAATGAATTCGTTACAAAACCATGGAAACTATTTACTTAATACTTTCTTAATGTAGAACATTTATATTTCAAGTGTTGTAGTCAAGTTACATTGATGACCTATGATGTATATATGTGTGTGTGTATACAAATTTTCATGTACATGTTTTCATTTGCAACTACATGTATGTACTTGTCTACTACAGGTATCTGTTTTTTTAAGTTAATCATTACCAAAGCATAACTTCAAAAATGTAATTTCCACCACATGTATGTTTAACCATGGTTTAGTGACTCTTCTACTTTCACAGGTTTTTTCTAATATTAATACCACAAATGATACTGAAACGAGCTTTGAACATAATTTGCCATATTTTCAATATTATTAAATTTCTCAAAATATATTATTGAGAAAAAATATCTAATTATGAATAATTTTTATTGTCAGTGTTAAGATTTTGAAAAACTGTTACCTAATTTCTTTTGCGAAAGTTTTTTCTACATGTGTTCCATTTGTCTGAGTTATTATAAGATGTCATAATTATCATTGTAAAGAATTAAATATCTTTGTTAATTTGATAATAAAAATTTTTATGGCTTTCATTGTATTTTTAAATTTCCTTTTCCATTCCAAATTAACAGGGTCTTCACCAGCCACTAATTTCAAAGAAATTTTTCACTCACCAAAAATAGAATTTTAGAGTATTTTGTTGCAAATTTATGAGACTGATAGATTGAACAACAACAAAATATTATGTATTATACAGAACCACACAGCTTTTATACTTCTCAGCTATAGTTTCTTAATATTTTTAGTAAGTAAGAGTTAATTTCCATGCAGCATTAAAGAACACTATTGAATGAATTTCAAAGTCCAACAAACCATCAAACTCAACAGATCATCTGAACTGTAGCATAGTACTTAAAGAATGGGGATCCCTTTGGGCTTTTGCTGATGCTTACATTAATGTTCGTCAGTTAGATTTACTGTGATACACACTCTGCAATATTCTGACAAGTGCTTAACATTTTGAAAATGTGACAACTGTGTTTCTCTTACACTCCATGCATGTGAGGGTTTGATTTTAATGACACATGTTCATATAGTTAACATAAATCTCTTTTTTCTTTGTTCTCTTCCCAGATGTAACACAGGATTTACCCTTATTTTCCCTAACCCTATTTGTAGTTGCAATGGATAAGGAAAACTGCACCATTGTATCAGAATTCATTCTCCTTGGATTAGCAGATGCCCCTGAGCTTAGAGTCTTTCTCTTCCTGTTTTTCCTTTTCATCTATGGAGTCACAGTTTTAGCCAACTTGGGTATGACTGCACTGATTCAGATCAGCTCTCAACTTCGCAACCCCATGTACTATTTCCTCGGTCACTTGTCCATCGTGGATTTCTGCTACTCCTCAATCATTGTGCCAAAGATGCTGGCTAACATCTTAAATAAGGACAAAACTATTTCTTTCTTGGGGTGTATGGTGCAATTCTACTTATTTTGTATGTATGCAATCATTGAGGTCTTCCTGCTGGCCGTGATGGCCTATGATCGCTATGTGGCCATCTGTCGTCCATTGCTGTATAAGGTCATCATATCCCCCAAGCTCTGTGTGGTGCTGGTTTCTGGTTGTTACTTCTATGCATCTCTGTGTGCTCTGATTCACTTGTGGTTAGCCCTTGGGATCTCATCCTTCAAATCAAATGTGATTAACCATTTCTTCTGTGATCTTCCTCCTCTCTTGAGTCTTGCTTGTTCTGATGTCACTATTAATGAGGTGCTGCTGTTCACTGTGGTCAATTTCAATGAGATCCTTACCATCCTGATCATCCTAACCTCCTATTTGTTTATTGTCATCACCATCCTGAGGATGCGCTCTGCAGAGGGAAGGCAGAAAGCTTTTTCAACCTGTGCCTCCCACCTCACTGTTATCATTGTGTTCCATGGGACCATCCTTTTTATTTATTGTCAGCCCAATTCTGGCAATAGTCTAGATAGTGATAAAGTGACAACAGTGTTCTACACTGTAGTGATTCCCATGCTGAACCCCCTAATCTACAGCCTGAGGAATAAGGATGTGAAAAAAGCTCTCAGGAAAGTGGTGAACTTCAACATAATTTCCTTGAGAATATTTAAGTAACAGAACTCAAAGTCCTAAAGTGGATGCACGTGTAGTGATGAATAGGTGGGCTGAAGATTTGCAGTGGAAGGAAGAGTAAAGATAGTCATAAATGAGTCTTTTTGTTCAATGATCTTTGTGAGTCTTCAATTTACAAAAAGAGTTTCACATTTTCAAAACTTGTAGTACACTTATTCATTGTTCCTCAATTTGTACTGTTTGAAATTGTTATGGGTGGTAGCACTCTTACAACACAAATGTTTAAATTATGGTAAACCTTCATAAGTTAATGAAAAGTTCACAGGAAAATATGATACTCTCAAACATTGAATTTCTGATATTTTACAATAAGAACAGTCTCTTGTGAAACATCTTATGAACAGAATGAGAATACCATATGTGCGTAAATACTGTTAATTTATGTTTTCTTATTTCCTCTACTTGTAGGTGGACTTTTAAACTTTGTTCATGTTTTTTGCATGTGAATTATGTTTTCATGAAATACTTATTTGGGACACTTTTTCTGTGTACCTAGGACTAATATCTTCAGTCTTGATTTATATGTATTATTGACCCTTTCTTTATAAATCTGTTATGATTTATGTTGATTTCTACATTGTATGTCAATGTAAAATTGAAGTGTATATCTTTCTATCTATACATGTCACAAAAGCAAGGGACTTACATTCATTAAAACTAGAATTTGTGTTTTGACTCTTTCTTTTTTATTTGCCACTTAATTTAGTCTCTTCAATTTTGCCTGTTAACACTGATTTATTCTACTAACCTCATGAATTTTATTGGGATTAAATTTTAACACTGTGCATTCACTGACTTTACCTTCTCACAAGAAATAAACTTTGTTAATTAAAGTATGACACATGGTTTCTTTACTATAAACTTTATGATATATATAATTACAGGGATGTAGTAATTGATATATCTTAGAATTAAAAAATCATGTGCCTGGCACAGAATTGGGGAGTGTTTTGCTCTGTTACACTTTGGGTCACTATGAGTCTGATCCAACTCAACAGAACCTAACAACAACAATAAGAGTAGATTAAATATAGTAGGGATTCAAATGTGAATGAAAAAGCACAACACTTGAATATATATTATAATGTATTTCCATACTGAACTTTCATAGCTTACTTGATACTTAGCAATTAATAACTATTTTATCCTTAAACTAAATATCTGAGGTAAGTATAAGTAAACAAACAAACAAAAAAATCGAGATGAGTACTATAAGTTTTGTGATCCCGTCTAGTTGTTGCAGTAATAAATGACCTTGCTGAGCACCGTGGTGAATGCTTGTAATCCAAGCAATTCCAGAGGCTGAGGTAGAAGGGGTGCAAGTTTGAGACCAGAGACAGCCTGTGAAAATTAGCAAGATCCTCTTCCAAAGTAAAAAATAAATTTAAAAAATTATCTTCAACAGTGGGTACATTCTGAATCTTAACAAGATCAGAGTAGGGGCAAATATTTCATATGAAGGAAATAAACACAAGTGTTTTGCTTAATAATACATACATACTATATATATATATATATATATATATATATATATATATATATATATATGGACATGGTCATCAGGAATCCACATTATAGTTAGAGATAAAGCTATGCAAATATTTAAATGGATTGGATGACTACATAATTAAATAAGAACTGATACAATAAATAATAAGTAAATAAGGACTGAGCAATAAGGACTAATTCTCTTTCTTTCTTTCTTTCTTTCTTTCTTTCTTTCTTTCTTTCTTGTTTTTCTTTTTCTGTGGTACAGATGGGGGAGTAAAATGAAAGCTGCCTGCATCTACCACATCTAGCTGCACCTCTAGCATCTTTTTTAGTTTTTATTTTGAGAAACAGCCTTGTTAGGTTACACAGGCTGTCTCTACTCTTGAATTTATAATCCTCTTGCCTCAGCCTTCCTGGTCACTGGGATTACAGGTGTATGCCGCTGCATCTGTCCTAAATAAAGACTAATTCACAAAAGATATGATTATCAAAGAATAATGAACTTGATCTGGAGGAAGCAGAACGTGTTTCACACAAGGGTCGTACCTCAGCAATGCTTTGATGTACAAAAAGATAAATAATAATTTAAGATGCACAAGTTGAGGAGATATTCTTCAATGTGCAGATATGTAAAACATTAGATAGATATTGATATTTATGGAGCATGAAAGTGAGGACTGTGGTCATCAGACTTTGGGGACTATTTTTAGAAACCTGGACATGCTCATATAAGTGATTTGGAGTAACTCAGATTTACAAACTGAAGAATATTTTGGTAATTATTGTTATTATTAGGTGCCTTCCAGTTATGTATGACTCATAGTGACCATCATTGGATTTTCAATGACTAGTAATTACAGTATTCATTTATTTATTTCATTTTAGTTTTATAACATATTCATTTTGAGAGCAAGTAATATATCCATAGGGTCTACTTTCTTTTCTTTTCTTTTCTCTCATCCATGGGAAAACTTTCAGTATATACATTCATTGATATGTTTGCATTTTCAAACAAATATGTAGTTATAAGTTGACTTTATAAAGAGGTATTTTAATGACACTCTAGTGGACACATATAGAAAATGACTTTGTAGGCATAGAAACAATAAAATGCAGTTATTAGACACGTCAATGAAGATGGAGAAGATAGTTAAGAATTTTGAATTTTGTAATAATGTAAAATTTCGAGTGTTGGCTGACATGGTGAAAATTGATAAATCATAAGCTAACGAAAGATTATTTCATAGATACTAACAGTTTATTTTTATAGAATAATGAGTATGTTGACAATGGCATTAGACATTTTAATATACTAAGTTCTGCAAGATTTAGATTCTTCTGGAGATATTGAGAAAAAATCCAATAAATGACATATGAAGAGATTTTTCCACCTACTATCTCTGGGCTGGGATTTAGCTCAGTTGATAGAGCGCTGAGCTGCAGTCTCTGAGGTCCCAAGTTCAATTCCCAGCACCGCAAAAATGGGAGAAGGGCCTGGCAATCCACTCCCAAGGCAATCCCAAAACAGCCATTGAAAACCCTATGAGGGTCACTATGAGTCGGATACTGAGTTGATGGCACCTAACAACAACAACTATCTTTGGCAAGAAAAACTGAGGAGTTGGGGTCTGATTAGTAAGGGGCAGTTAAGGTCTGAAAGGTGCAGGGTATGACAGACATTTAAGAAGTACTTGTTGAGTAGATAAAAAGATAACCCTTGATATGAATTGTCGTTTAACATGCAGAAAAGAGAAACTAAAAAGAAAAACAGTACATAGAGACTATGAGAAAGATAACAGGACATAGGGAGATGACATTCACCTCTGAGCTTTCCTATAAAGTGTTTTAAAAGTGGGTTTTGCCTTCCTTTAGCTTTTCCATGAAACAAGAATTACATCAGAAAAAAAATGTATTTAATTTTAATTGTTTGTGACCCCTGGAGAATCAGGCAACCAATTTTCTCTAAGCTGTGATGCCACAGGGAGTCAGAATATGAATAAGAGTGTTAGCAATGCTCCCAAATAAGCTCTCTGGAGCCAGGAGGGCCTCCTCTACCATCAACAGGTTTGTTTGCAGTTCTGAGAAGCCAAAGATAATGCTTCCATGTAACATATCTAGAAGATGCCTCAGCTTTTGTCTGTTGTTCATAGGAAAAAGATAATTTGGGGAAAAATTTGAACCACTGCAAACATTTTATGTCTGGATATTCAGGGTAGGGGAATTCAGTCTATACAGAGATTTGTTTAGAGGCCCAAGTTTATCTGTTTTTCTCTACTGTAGTGTCCAGAGAGTGGGATAAAGAGCCCTGAGAGTTTTCAGGAATATCTATCTTCTTGTGTCTCTGAATGTTTAGAAAAGTCTGCAAGGGAGAAAGATATTTAAATGAAATTGAATCAAAGGGTATAAAAGGAATAATCTAGAGAAAGATATTAACGAGAACTTCATCTAAAGATTTTAGAGTATGAAAAAGATAGTTGACTTATCAAGGTAAAATACAAATAAATTATAAGAAAGAATATTTAAAATACCACATTGCTCAGGTTCAAAATAATACAAGTTGTTTAATTAATAAACTAATATCAGTTGGGAGATAAGGAACTGTTATATTTAAGTTACACATTAGTTTAATGAAATCAAAGGAAGAAACATTAACATCTACCAGAGTCAAGCTAGATATGGTGGCTCTGCCTCCCAGCAATTTGGGAGGCAGAGGCAGTAGTATTGCAGGTTCAAGGCCAGAGGCTATTTGTGTAATTTAGTGATACCATGTCTCAAGATAAAAGAATAAATTATAAAGGAGCAGGTGATGCAGCTCAGTGGCTCAGTGGTAGATTGTTTGCAAAGTATGTGCAAGGCTATAGGCTCAGCCCCCTAATACAAAAAAATAATCTACCAGAGTCAAGGAAATAAGACAGCAATTCTTAACTATGGGAGATTATCCATCTTCCCTTCTTCAAAATGCTTGGAAACATTTTTGTTTTTTTCAACTGGGTGGAGTCCATGGGACTGTCCTCTAAGGAAAGAAGGCCAGAGATTCAGCTGTACGTGGCATATTTTACAGGGTAACTTCCCATGACAAAGTATAATTCACCATAGAGTATAAATGCTGTTGGGGTTAAAATCACAAAATGCAGCAATAGGATACAGTTTTACAATAGACAATAGAGATAATTGCCTGGAAAAGATTGCATTCACATGGAACCTTAAATCCTTGCACATCTGAAGGCATAGGTTGATGGAAAGTTCTCAGTGTTGCATGGGACCTCATTCTTTTACTGATGAAACATCTAACCACATATTTCTTGAATTGCAAAATCAAATTAGTCCTTAGCAGAAATAGTAGTGTGGGAGGTTTTCATTATCAGAGAATATGATCAAGGGGATTTCTCACATGATTTAATATTTCATGACTTACAATACTAAAATGAACATTATAGGCAAACTGAATATGTTTATTGCCATGTGATTCTGAATTGTTCTGGATATAAGATTGTGAGATTTAGCAGATAAAAATACAAAATGTGAAATCATATTTAAAGTTCAGATTAACAAAGTATATTTTCATTAGCACGATAATACTCCATGCAATATTTGGAGCATACATATAGCAAAGAATTCATTATCTATATGGGATTTAAATTTAACTAGAGTCCTGCAATTTATATGACAAGCTTACATGGATTCCAATTAGAGAAATACCAAGCATTTTTCTGTATTGAGAACTCTATTCTCATGAATGCATTCTGACTGTGATGAGACCTTAAAATTCTCATTCATTTTCTTTGCACATAACAGATGGACAGAATGAGCATACTAGGTAACTTGTAGAGTACAGAGAGAAGAGCATAGAAAAAAGGAAGTATTTTTAATGTCTATGAAGTTTTTTCATACTTACTCCTAAGCAAGAGAATTTCCATAACTGCTCTTCTGTGTGTTTCACTCAACATGGATATTCACAACTTATCTGAGACTCTCACCACTTTTATCAGACTCATTTCCATACTTTTGCCACCTAAAGAGTATCTTAAAGGTAATCCCTAAAGATTCTCTAAAGGTTGTCAAGATAAATATAAAAATAGAGAATAAAATGTGATTTTTGTAAAATAAAGTGTTAAAATCTCTGTCCGTAATGAAAATCAGAGGTTGGCATAGAGAGATGAATATTTGGATGGAAGTCAAAGAAACTGGATTCATTAATTGTCCAGTATCATTAGGTCATTGGGCAAGATATGGCTTCTTCAAGCTCCCCTAAGTATACACGCAGGAGAAAGAAGATTAATAGATAAAAGATTTCATATGAAAAATAAATGGGTACTGAGTTTGATATCTGATATAATTATAAAGAACATGGATTAGAGTGTTAAGATAATATTAGTTAGTAAATAACATTGACACAAGTGTAATTATGTGGACTGTTATTTTGTTAGTTTATTATTTTGTTATCACAATAAATATAGATGTCATTATTTCATATGATAGTTATAATTACACAAATTATTTCAGATGCTTCCACTCTTCATTACTAATTCCAGGACCAAGAAAAAAATGTTTCATTTTGCTAGACTTTCCTTTATAGAAGTCTTAACATTCAGTGATATTTGAATATTTCAGGTAAGGATTTGGTTATATGATGCAGTCCAAATTGCTTGAGTTTGTAATTTTTACACTTGTATGGTTTTAACTTATATTTAAGGACATGACGTGAATTATTTCTACAGTTTTTGAGAAGGTAACATTTACTAGTAATTCTATAACTGAAACTTTACGTTTGCCTGCCTCTCTTGATACTGACTATGCACCAGGATCATAAAAGAGATATATTTTGTCTCATATTTTATAAAAGGGATAGTTAATTAATCATGCTTTATGTGTCAATCATTTTGCATATCTTATTTCCAATACTGACTTTCAGATCTCATCAAAAGGAAACATGTTACTGATAGACAGAAATATAACCTCTGAGGCCACGTTCTCCCTCTTGGGCTTCTCAGATTACCCAGAACTGCAAGTTCCTCTCTTCTTGGTATTTCTGGCCATCTACAGCTTCAGTGTGGTGGGGAATCTTGGGATGATTGTGATCATTAAAATTAACCCGAAATTGCACACCCCTATGTACTTTTTCCTCAGCCACCTCTCTTTTGCAGATTTCTGCTATTCTTCCATCATTGCTCCCAAGATGCTGGTGAACCTAGTTATAGAGGACAGAACCATTTCATTTTCAGGGTGCATGGTGCAATTCTTTTTCTTTTGCACATTTGTAGTGACTGAATTAATTCTATTTGCTGTGATGGCCTATGACCGCTTTGTGGCTGTTTGCAACCCACTGCTTTACACAGTTGTCATGTCCCAGAAGTTCTGTGCTGTGCTCGTGTTTGGATCATATGCATGGGGAGTCATGTGCTCCTTGACACTTACCTGTTCTGCTTTAAAATTATATTTTTGTGGTTTCAACACAATCAATCACTTCTTCTGTGAGTTATCCTCCCTGATCTCCCTCTCTCGCTCTGATTCCCATCTCACCCAGTTGCTTTTGTTCATTGTTGCCACTTTTAATGAGATAAGCACCCTACTCATTATTCTCACATCTTATGTATTCATTATCTTCACTGCCCTGAAGATGCGTTCAGCCACTGGGCACCATAAGGTCTTCTCCACCTGTGCCTCCCACCTGACGGCCATCACCATCTTCCATGGCACCATCCTGTTCCTCTACTGTGTTCCCAACTCCAAAAACTCCAGGCACACAGTGAAAGTGGCCTCTGTGTTTTACACAGTGGTGATTCCCTTGTTGAATCCCCTCATCTACAGTCTGAGAAATAAGGATGTCAAGGACACAGTGAGCAAAATAATGAGCAAAATTCTTTTTTCGTAGTGACTCTCTGGGTTAATAGACATACAATTTGTTTACTGCTCAACAATTTTTTTAAATGAATGATGTATTGAGTTCATTTGTTAATTGCTTTAGATTTCCAAAGAGAAATTTTGCAATAGAATGAGTATATGTCAAAGAGACTATACTTGGCATGGACTATATTTGGTTTGGATTACATATACTTGGCTTAACAATATCCATCAGTGATGATAAATATTATTGAAGTGTTGGTAATGAGACTTATTTAATTTATTTAGGGAACACAGGCAGTTTGCTTCATATTACATGTTATTTTTTGGCTTATATAAGTCCAGAAAGAATGTTTGACCTTGACTTCAGTCTTTGTCTACAATTTGATATCCTGTTATTTATTTCACAGATTTATTACATGGGACAAAATAAAACATACATAACATATCTGATTTATTATATACATGTAGCACAGTCTAATTTACCCAAACTTCATTCCTGGTCATATATAGGGTTTGTTGTTATTGTTAGGTTGCAGTCAAGTTGGTTCTGACCCATTGTTTCCCTATGTACAACAGAAGGAAACACTACCCAACACTGCCATGGACAATCTTTTTTCTTTTTTCTTTTTTTTATATATGTGTCTATTATTGCAGCCACTGCATTTCTTCTGATTTTGAGTTGTGCCACATCAGGAAATGAAGATCCCTAGGGGTTTACTCAATTCCCATCATTAAGGTCCATTCTACATTAAGGGGACAACTCTTTTCAATCTTCTTTTGAATCCCTTTCAATCTAGGGACCTCATTTTACAGCACTGTCAAATATAGACAGTGTTTCTCTGTTATTCATAGGGTCTTCAGTGGCTACTTGTTTTGAAAATGGGCTGCTGGGTCCATCTTCCTAGTCTGTCTTAGTCTGGTAGCTCAGCTGAAACTTGTCCACCATGGGTGGCCTTGAGAGTATCTGAAATACAGATGGTATAATTTCTAGCATCACAACATCAGGCAATCTTCTGCAGCATTGTGAATTTAGGGAAATAAATAGTAGTTTGAGAAATATAGCTTTCTCTTCCTAGGAACTGAAAATCCAGCAATGATGATAAATATCATCGAAGTGTTGGTAACGGGAGTTATTTATATTTATTTAGGGAACATAGGCAGGTTGCTTCATAGTTACTTGTAATTTTTTAACTTGGCCTTGATTGATGGGCCAGTTTTTAAGACAAAAAAAAATTATTCATGAATGAAGTTTTATTAATCTTTTCTTTTGTGAAGAAGTGAAATTTCATTCAAGAGCATGAACAATGCTCAGGAAATGATTATGGATAATTATAGCAATGATATATATATTTGAAATATTGTATTATGTTACACATATGTGTGCGTGTATGTGTGTGTGCTTGTGTGTGTGTGTGTGTGTACATGGTATATTATTAGGTACTTCAAAGAAGGCATATTTGAATAAATTGTTGTTGCTATTAGGTGCCATTGAGTCGGTATCCAACTCATAGTGACCCTATGTACAACTGGTGAAACACTATTGTCAGTGCTTCTCTGCTGTTCATAGGGTTTTAAATGGTGGATTGATTTTTGGGGAGTGGGTTGCTGGGTACATCTGCCAAGCCGACAGCACCTGGTGTTCCCAAGTGGTCTCCCATCCAAGTACTAACAAGGCCGAACCCTGCTTAGCTTCCAAGATCTGACAGGAGAAGGTGCCACAGGGCTACGGCTGTAGGCATTTGAATAAGTAATAGCTACTATTTTAAATTATTTCAGAAAAGGGTCGCAGTGTGGAAAATTAAAAGGGAGCTGTAAGAGCTTTAGAAATATTTGATTGACAAAAGGGTATGTTATCAACCCAGATGTCCATCAATAGAAGATTGGATTTAAAAATTGAAGTGTATTTACACTATGGAATATTATTCAGCAGGGAGAATGAATGGAATTATGTCATTTGCAGGAAAATGGACAGGACTGGAGAGTATCATTTTAAACAAAATGACCCAGGCTGAAGATGAGAAATAGCTAATGTTCTTTCTCATATACAGGAGTTGAATCTACCCTAAAGGGAAAAAAATATACCTACCTACCTACATATATATATATATAGATAGATAGATAGATAGATAGATAGATAGATAGATAGATAGATAAATGTACAACCATACTTATGTAAGAATGGAAAATACAAATTGACCCATTATGAGGGGAGAGGGTACTACTGTGAGGGAATGGTTGATAAGGGGGAAGATGGGGAGGAGGAACAACATAGAGAGGCAAAGAGAGAGAGAAGAAGCACAAATACAGGATGTAATTCTATGAGAAAATACACAAAAATAATGTCAGGGCATAAACCATGGTTGCATATACTGTCACTTCATGTTAATTAAAGTTCTTACCTTTTCTTCTTTTGTCTTCTTCCTTTTTCATTTTTTCCATTTATTTTGTTTTATGAAATGTTTAAGGAAATGGAAGGCTTAACTATTGATTTCATAGCTGCATAATGAATATATAAACAGACATCTTATTCTTTGCCCCACTAACATGTTTAAAGAAAATACTAAAACAAGACAAAAAATAAATATTAGGTTGCTTCTCAGATTATTTTTAAACTGAAATGATCTGTTAATTTTCAATGTCTATGCTCCTTTTTATCACCTATTTATTGGTTAAAATATTCATAGGATAACTTTAACAAAGGCACTTGATAATTTTCTTCATCAAGACTCTTTAGGTTGTCTTCATAAAACTGTTCAGTGTGGTTGTCATGGGTACTGAAAGCTAATTGCCCTGATCGACCAGAATTCTGTGTTAAATTAAGCATCACTGACAATTTTATTCTACGCAAAAATGAAGCTCCTTTGTCATTTATTTGATATTTAACTTCCCTAGAACAATGGTGGAAAAATACCAAAAAAGTTATGTTAATCTTGCTTGAATCAGTGACAAATGATTCATTTTTAAAGAGTAAGTCTTTGAGACTACTGTGTAAGTTTTATACTAAAGATATATATATATATGATTTGCTCATGTATGCTTTAAGTTATGGAATCATACTGTCAAGACAATAATTTGAAGGAGCAACCACACAGCACTAATGATTTCTGTAAATACTGATGTAAAATTTTGTATTTGCCATTCTTTAACTTTATAATTCAAAAAGCCTTTTTGTATATACTGTAGCTGATATATACAGAATGATTTGCATGTTATTCATTTTTGACTTATATGTCTCTTAAAGGATTTGGTTTT
>VMDO01018282.1:0-42577 GCA_007922755.1 Pedetes capensis
AAAATGTATTTGCAATGAAAAGGTCATTGGTCTGACAAAATTCTATCATGCGATCTCCAGCTTCATTTCTGTCACCAAGACCATATTTTCCAACTACTGAGCCTTCTTCTTTGTTTCCAACCTTTGCATTCCAGTCACCAGTGATTATCAGTATGTCTTGATTGCATGTTTGATCTATTTCAGATTGCAGAAGCTGATACAAGTCTTCCCTTTCTTCATTTGTGGCCTTAGTGGTGGGTGCATAAATTTGAACAACAGTCATATTAACTGGCCTTCCTTGTAGGCGTATGGATATTATTCTATCACTGACAACATTATAGTTGTTTCTCCTCATTTTGAGTCTTGCCACATCAGCAAGTTGAGCACCCTGGGGCTTTACTCCATTTCCGTCATCACGGTAGACTCTACTTGGAGGAGGCAACTCTTCCCCAGAGGTCTTTTGAGTGCCTTCCAACCTGGGGGCCTCATTTTCCAGCACTATATCTGACAGTGTCTCTTTGCTATTCGTAGGGTTTTCAATGGCTAGTTGTTTCGGGAGTGGCTCGCCAGGTCCTGCTCCCTAGTCTGTCTTAGTCTGGAAGCTCAGCTGAAAACCTGTCCACCATGGGTAACCTTGCTCATGTCCGAGGTTACAGTGGCAGAGCTCTCAGCTTCATCGCAGCACACAAGCCCCCACAGTGTGGCAAACTGACAGACGTGTGGGGGCTCTTATGGTAAAATAATTAATACAAGGACACATATATAGCATTAGAAAAAGAGAAGGAGAATAGAAAGAGGGAAGAGAGTAAAACAAGAAAGGAAGAAAAAATAAAAATAAAAAATAAAATAGAAAACCTCAGGCATACACGCTCCCACCCACGTACAAAATCGCTTATAGTCAGGTGCGGTGGTATACACTTGCAATCCCAGCAGCTTGGGGGCGGAGGCAGGAGGATCACAAGCCCAAGATCACAGGCAGCCTACACAACCCAGCGAGACCCTGTCTCAAAAAGTAAAAAAAATATGGGCTGGGGGCATAGCGCGGCAGTCCAGCACCTACAAAGCAAATAGGTGCAAGACCCTGGTTTCAAACCCCTGTACAAAACAACATAAACAAACAAACAACAAAAAAAACAAGAAAAAAAACAAAATCAAAACAAAAACAAAAACAAAACCATGCATACACGCTCACACACACATATAAAACACTTCTAGTCAGGTGTGGTGGTGCATGCCTGCAATCCCAGCGGCTTGGGGGGAGGAGGCAGGAGGACCACAAGCCCGAGATCAGAGGCAGTTTGTGCAACCCAGCAAGCCCCTCTCTCAAAAAGTAAAAAATATGGGCTGGGGCGCAGCGCGGCGTTCCAGCACCTACAAAGCAAGCAGGCGCAAGACCCTGGATTCAAATCCCCATACAAAAAGAAAAAGAAAAGAAAACAAAACAAAACAAAAGAAAAACCTTGTGTGTTCTTGCAGGTGGAATCTGCACTGTGGGCACCCAGTTCCACCGGTTGAAGTTGATACTGCAGGAAGCAGTGCTCCCTCCAGAACTCAGGATGGCAGTGTTTTCACACAATCTGCAGGAGCAGTTTGTCTTAGTCTATAGAGATTTTGCCGATTATGTAAAAAATGGCAGATTGCCCCACAATGACCAAAGCGGTGGTGCCAGGAAATATTCTGTGTCTATTGTGTTATTTGAGAGGCAGTGGAGCCTGTGGGGGTCCTCCCTGGGGTTCTCCCTCTCCCACGTAGTTCAGGCGCCAATTCCCCAAATCAGAGATTTCCGGTTCAGATCCTATAGCATGGAAGGAATATGGCTGCTATCATGGATTTTTTTATTGCAGGGCTTCCCACCCACTTGGGAGGACCAAATCCTCTTGTGGGCGGGATGATATTCAACACCCCCCCCCAGACAGAGTCTGTAGTAGGTCTGCCATGCACGGCAATTGCGCTCGAAACTGTTCTTATTGTGTCTAATTTTCCCGCAAGACTCTGCCAAAAAGGAGCACTCTGTCCGCGTGGGGCTCAGCCACCTTCACAGACCTCACCTTTCTCCACAGTGCAGTGGGATCACTTAGGATCCCCTCTGGTGTGTCTGGGGTCCAGGCATATATGTGCCCCTATGTCTGTGCAGATTGCGTCTGTATGACTGTCCTGCCACAACAGGAGGGAGGGAGCCGCATTTCAACTCTGGATGCATACTGCTGGCACTGGTTTCCCAGTTCTCTCTGCGATTACTCCCCTTACCCTCAAGTATCTACTCTCCTGGATCTGATCCCTATTTTATCACCTGAGGGACCTACAACAGCCCAGCGTCTCAGGCTGCGGGAGTATGCCGCTAAAGATGGCGATTCCATGTGCCACCTCAAACTGACTCACCCGAAACTGTGTGTCCTGTGGGCAGGGTGACAGTGTGATGTCAAGGTTGCATTCCATGTTGGGTCCGGCTCCCATGGGTGTGTGGGCGAAGTTCCCTCCGAGTCTCCAGGATTCTATCCTGCTGTGTGAAGGCGAAATGGTGGAATGGCGGTCCTGCTATTGACCTCTGTGTAGCTCCTCCGAAGCCAAATGCTCGATTTCAGTGTCCATCCAGTTTCATCCTCTATCTCCCAATCTAAACTATCACTGTTTCTATCTATTCAATGTGAGTTCTAAACCCCTAATTGAGGCTTCCCTTTACTCTGAGACAGAAGGTGCCTGTTATCTGTCTGCCATCTTGCCGGGTCAGATATAAATATAGATATATAATTTCAAAATATCACAGACCAAAAGCAAGTTTTTCTCTCTTGTTTTCTGCTCATTTTGTGTTAGTCTTTAAGGTCACTGGTGAGCATTTTAATTCTTTTGTTTGAGTGCCATCTATGTTGTTAGGTGCCATAGAGTCAGGTCCGACTCATAGTGAGTGTATAACAGAACGCTATTGTTGGTTCTTCTCTGTTATTCATAGGGTTTCCAATGGCTGATTGTTTTAGGAGTGGGCTTCCAGGTACTTCTCCTATTTTTGTGGTGCTAGGGATCAAACTCTACCAACTGAGCTAACCCCTAGCCCCAGTGCCATCTACAAATATTATCAATTCTTGTATTGACTCTTTTCCACTTAAATTCATTCCAACCCTAGACCTCTTTTTCAAGATTTGGGGGTTTGTTTTTGTATGTCATTTAACACATGACTTGTCAAGGTCATTGCTTCTGCTTATGACTTTATTTTGAAACTTTTTCTACAGATTAAAATAGATATCTCTTACTCACACAGAATTGGAACTAGGAAAACGAAATGTAACCTTATAGTGTTTCTTCCATATTATTAAATATAAAAATACATGAAAATGTTCATATCATTCAATTCTAATACTTTCTCATGTGTAACAGTACTTCTGCTGTCTGTTTCTTTAGGATGTTAATCTACAGTATAGATTTCAAAACTTAAATGGTTCTATGAGACTCTTTCAACTAGAACACAACATGTACACCTGAAGGACATTGTTGAACCATCACACTGGAGATACTTTTTCTCCCACTTAGCTGAGGCTTGAGATGCTTTTCTTAAACATAAGTTTTGAAGAGGTCTTTGGAAGCAATAGAGTAGGTAAAGACTACTGCATTCCTCTACTCTTAAATTATTGTCTTGACATTTGAAAAATTTGAGTGGATTAAGAGTTATTTTTATTTAAAGCAAAATAAAGCAAAACTTCTAAAATACAGCCTCGTTGGCACATTTAAATTTGTATGGTGGCAGGGGATCAAACTGCTTCAGTTTTTGGTGGGAAGACTGGAGACGGGCAAGTTCATTTCTGTAAAGAATACATCATGGCTGAGGTACAAGATGCTGTGGCATAAGTCAAATGAGAGGTGGGGAGGAACCATCTGTTTACTGTGCAGAATAAGCAAAAAGCAGACATCTGGGCAGACAAATGATAGGGTGGAAACAGAGTTGAACTGAAATTCAGGAGGCTTGTGTGATAGCCCCAACTTTGCTAGGGGATCATCCAGCATTGTGACTTTGGAAAAGGTCAGGAATCTCAGGACATCCATTTCCTCTGCAGCATATCTGACTATGTACAAACTCAAATGACTTTTTCTCTTGACCCCAATTGACCTGCTAATTCAGACACACATCAAGCACAGCTGTTTGCTCATAATAGAGATCCAATGTTCTAAATTAAATGTTCAAGGACAACCTAATTAGGAAGGCAGTGAGGCTGTGGCTATTTCTAACATGACTCTCATGCCCTTGAAAAGTGTCCTTCTGTGCTAGGCATGGTGGTGCATGCCTGTAATCCCAGGATCATTTTGTGGATACTCAGGTTAAGGGTACCATACCATTTTTGTAGGTCTTCTTGTCATAGATGGCCTCTATTGCTGCAACCAGGGGTAAGAAAGAGGGTTAGAGTGCTTCGCATTTAAAAATTAAATGATTAATTTCAATGGCTCAGAGTGACATGCCACTTCCACTCATAGGCCTTCTCCAGAGCTAATCACACAAGTTTTCCTAAGTATTATTTCACTATGTGCCTGGAAGGAGGGACCCGTGGGATATGGGTAAGCCCCTGGGGGTCTCTTCCACACCACTCCTGGCACAGGGAAGCCACACAGGTCAAAATGGCTGAGTGGAAGACAGAATGCATGGGACAGGTCAAAATGGCTGAGTGGAAGACAGAATGCATGGGACAAGGTCCAAATGAACATCTGGAGCTGTTTTTTTCCCAGGTGACACTTATGAGATACAGATGAGTGAGTCCTACAAGAGTCTCACGGCTTTATTAAAGAGATACAGGCACTGGTATTGACTGCAAGCCATTCATAAGATTTGGCTCTTTAGTAGACATCTAAGGATAAATGCTTGCAGCTGTACCACTGTGGCATCTGATCCCATCAGATCTCGGAAGCTAAGCAGGGTCAGGCCTGGTTAGTCCTTGGAGGGGAGACCGCCTGGGAACACCCTGGTAGGCTTGGGAGAAGGAACCGGTAATCCACTCCCAAAAAACAATCAGCCATTGAAAACCCTATGAATAGCAGAAAAGCATTGACAATAGGGTTTCATCTGTTGTATGTAGGGTCTCTATGAGTCAGACACCAACAACAGCACCTAACAAGAAGAAGGACAAATAGTCGCTAGAAACAAGGTGATTTATGTCAATGGTAGATGCGAACCTCTGACATGATGCAGTAATTTCACTCATAAAACAGCCCTACAAACTATCTCACCACCTACCACCTAGATTTAGAAGCAACCTTAGGGAGAAAGGGAGACCATGTGTTCCAGAAGTGACTCCCCCTGGATTATCCAAGATCAATTTTTGGCTATGAGAGGAAAAAGAGGTCAAGACAAACACTAAGTCATTTGAGATAAAATTATGCCCTAAGCACGATTTGCAAATATGATGACTAGCACACAATGATGAGTTAGCAAAGAACTTGTTGTTGTTAGGTGCATCAGGTTGGGTCTGACTCATAGTGACCCTATGTACAACAGAATGAAACACTCCCCAATACTGTGCCATGCCTGGCACTATTATCAGTGCTTCCCTGCTATTCATAGGGTTTTCAGTGGCTGATTGTTTCAGGAGTGGGCTGCTGGGTCCTTCTCCCAAGCCTACAGCATCCGGTATTGCCAAGAACTAAGGAGGTCACGTATCTGAGTCTGGAACATCCTGGGTGGAGAAAGAGAAAAATGTGTGGGAGATAGTAGAGCCTGGCTAGGCCATAGGCAGAAAACAGGTGCTCCTGGGCTAAGAAATGAGGTGAATCTGATCAGCCTAGGGATTTTATTTTGTTTCCTCCAAGTTTAAAGTCACTTGTTTGTGCTTTCTTAGGATATGAAGGGGGCCTGAGGCAAGTTAGAACCATGGAGAAACCACTTTATGACCAGCTAAAGTGCTGTTTCCAGTGTAGCCCATGTTAGATCATCCTGAGGACTACGCCAATTGTTGAACCTGAGCTGGGCTCCTCACCCAAAGAGAGACTCTTGGGGCCTGCAGAGAAACCAAAATATGTTTGAGGAGGCAAAGGCAGGTGTGACGTGCTTTATTCTGGGGTGTTCCTCTCCATTTCTTCTGTGGTGCTACTGCCCACTGTTGTTGCCCTCTGCATGCCCTGTTGCCTCTCCAGGCCCCCCAGTCCTCTCCACAGCCCATCCTTTCTGTGAGTCACGTTCTCTCTGTTCCACCCATCTCCTCCACACATCTCATCCTCTCCACTGGCACAGTGCTGGTGAAGGGGCTTCTTAAGGCTTTTACATAATGGTGGCTAATTGCCAAGACCATTGACCAATCACCTCACGGTTCCATGGGATTACATCATAGCAATATTGTGCACATGTGCCACCCTGTATCCTATTATCTCAGTCTGTTTACATTCCAATATCCGTCACCCTGACCTGGCCTCACAGCCCATCATTCCGTTGAGGCCAGGATGACCATTGTAACCCGCATCTCATTCTTTCCTCTCCTGTGTACAACTCTTACTGGATCGTAATATCGTTGTGGGATCCTGGACAAAATTCCTAGCATAGTGTACTGTTCTGCCTTCCTCTTCAGCTTCACGTCTTCTCAAACCATGAGCTTCAGCACCAGTTGTACTGGACAACCTCAGTTCTCTGACAGACTCCTTTTCTTCATACTTCCTGCATCTTGGGATTCAGTTGGCACCAGCATCACCACCATAGCTGCCACTCACGGCAGTGATACTGCGAGTACTACCATGATACACTCTGTCACCACCACTAAACTCTGTCATGAGCACCACCAGCAACACCACCTCCACTGCCACCACCACTACCCCAGCAGTACCACCACTCGTCTGCACAGACCCTGGTCATCTTTGAAGATTTGGCTTTAAGCATCAGCTCCTCCCTTAATCTTCAGCCTCGTCCTCTATGTCACCAGTGAGCCCTATTCATGGGCTTTTTCTAAAACATGGTCCAGGAAGCATTTTCCTTGAGATGTTAATGTGTACTCCACACAATTACCTGTGTTGATACATGCTTCTGTGTTTTTTGAACTGGTCTTTCAATATTTTGAAAAATAAAGTTTTCAGACAACATAAATAACAGAGAAAATACAATTTTCGTGCCTTTGATGTAATAATTACAAATAATTATAATAGCTTTAACTATGCTATTTTGAATGTCCTCTTATAATAAGTCACTTATTTATATTTAAAATGGGATTACTTATATTTCATATACCAATATTGAGACTATGTTGTTGTTTAAGGAGGTTATGTATACATATACAAACATGTATATACACACATATATGCATATGTACAAGTGCGTGTGTATATACTCATAGTTTTTAGAATTTAAATGCGTATAAAGATTTTTTTCTCCTAGTCTTCACGACTGGAGGTAAAAAGGAAAAACAACTTGTAGGTGAATGCTCACTTGGCAATAGTACTCCAAACTCAATACCAACAGAAAAAAAGTGTCACAAAATCAATGAGGTAAGATTCTTATTTCTGTACTTAAAGATGCAGTTTAAGAATTGGAAAATTTATTTGTCATTCATTCGTCCATTCAACTAGTATCTATACAGTGCCTACTACATGCCAGATACAAGGGAATCAGTGGTGTACAAACCTGGTATGGTCTTTGCCCTCGATGTAGCTTCCAATTTATCAGGGGAAGTAAATTTTTCTGCTTCTAGTTAGAGACTGAGATATCATTGTTACACAAGAACTGAGGATATCCTTTCCCTTTTATCTTCCTCAGAATAGAGGTCCTCACTCTAGGGTACCTATTGTGTTAGTCAAGTTTTCATTGCTGTGGCAAAACGCCAGAGAATAATAACTTAGAGAAAGAAAATTTCATTTTGGCTCACAGCTGCAGAGGTTTAAATCCGTGGTCCTCTGGCTCCATTGCTTTTAGGTCTGCAGCAAGGCAGAACTATCATGGCAGCAGGGCGTGAACAAGGAAAGCAGCGTACCTCACGGCAGCCAGGGGCAGAGAAGCAAAGAGAAAGGGACCAGGAATAAGGTAGCCTCCCAAGTCACACGGCCAGCGACCTGCTTCCTCCAACTATGCCCTACCTCTTGACAGTCCATTCAGCTACAAATCCCTTCAATCCCTCATCAGCGGCTTAATCCATTGATGAAGTCAGCACCTTCATGGTCCAATTACCTCTCAGTAGCACCACGACTGGGGGCCAAGCCTTTAATACTTGAAGCCTTGTGTGGGGACACTTCATACCCAAACCATACTACCTGTGATCATTCAGCTGGCAGATGAAGGTTAGAAAAACATCCCCCAGGTTTCCTTTGGGCCCAGCTGAAACCTCTTCCCCATGTACAACCAGGAAAGGCTGAGTGAGAACTGCAAGTCTATCTCAGAGAGTTTACTTGACCCTGGCTGGGTCTAATAGGAGGGATTGAGGTCTGTTGTTCACAGGAGCACACAGCTCATATATTGTACTTTAAACAATCTCAGAAATTAGTTTTTCCAATCAACAGTTGATAGAAATAAAGATTTCATGGTCAGTCACCTCTAAAACCTGCCATTGGGGAATAACAGTTTCCACTACAAATAGGCTTTATTTATGACTCTGAGAAATATACTAAGCATCTGGGCTCTTAAAGGCCCACTTGCTTTTCATTGTGCTTATCACTCAGAAGTGCTGGTCCTAGAGAGTCTCCTTGGGTTTAAGAACAGATGTATTAGCCTGCGTAAGTTCCTGTAACATAATTCCATAGACTGAGTGATTTAATAACAGACATTTGTTTCTCTCTGTTCTGGGAGCTGATGAGTCCATGACCAAAGTAAAGCCCAATCAGATCCTGTTAAAGGGTCCCTTCCTGGCTTGCAGCTGGCCACCTTTTCACTGTGTCCCCACATGGCACAGAGAAGGGCACAGAGCAGGCAACACTTGAGTTCC
Organism: Pedetes capensis; assembly: GCA_007922755.1. Taxonomy (NCBI): domain Eukaryota; kingdom Metazoa; phylum Chordata; class Mammalia; order Rodentia; family Pedetidae; genus Pedetes; species Pedetes capensis. The sequence goes on from VMDO01018282.1 coordinate 8,850, forward strand.
ACTTGTTCCTCTACAACTATTAACTGTGTGACATTGGGAAAATTACTTAACTTGCCTGAATCTAGTTCCTGATTTCCAAACAGGAATGATAAAATACCTAGAGTCACTGACTAAAACACTAAAAGGACCCAATACAAGTGTTGTAGGTGTGCATAGGTTAACACTACACCATTTTAAGATGGCGCTGCTGATATTATCAAGTGAGAAATTCACCACCTAGAAATGGTTTAAGGCCTTGGTTTCCCAGAATGACCACAAAAAAATGACACTCCAGAACTTTTTAATGGAAGCAATAGATCTTTCACTCTTGCTTTATGTGTGTGATTGCTCCCAGGATGTCTTGAAGATTCTGAATATGATGACCAAGGATAAAGAATGTCTTTAAAATAGAGCACTTCTATAAACTCTGTGATATCATACATACACATGAAATGGATGGGTTGAAGAACAGATTAGTCTGCATGAATTGCTATAACAAAATGCCATAGACTGAGTAGCCTAACAGTAGAGATTAATATTAACATTGTTGTTGTTGTTGTTGTTGTTGTTGTTGTTGTTGTTGTTAGGTGGTATCCTCGAGTCTGATCCGACTCATGGCCACCCTATGTATAACAGAACAAAACACTCCCCAACTCTGTGCCAGGCAGGTGATCTTTTTTATGTTTAAGCCCATTGTAGCAACCACTATGTCAATTCATCTGGTTGAGTGTCTTCTTTTTTGTTGTTGACCTGCCACTCTCCCAAGCATAATGTCCTTCTCCAGGGATTGGTCCCTCCTGGCAACATGTATAAAATATGTAAGACACAGTTTAGCCATCCTTGCTTCCGAGGACCACTCTGGTTCTTCCATGACAGATCTGTTGATTCTTAGAGGAAAATTTTATTTTGGCTCATAGTTAAATCAGGTAAAATCAGGTTTCAATCCATGGTCATCTGGCTCCATTGCTTTCTGGTCTGCAGCAAGGCAGAAATGTCATGGTTCCTGACCCTTATTATTTCCTAAATGACTAGAACAGTAAGGTTAAAGTATATGACCTTTTGTCCTTAGTCCCTGAAGCAGCTTCTGGAGAGCTTCAGAACAATAAAGGTGAGAGAAAGTCTTTTGTTATTATGTTGGGTGCTTTAAGCTAGAGAAAGCAAAATCTCTCTAGCTGACCTTCTCTTGTCCTTTCATCTTCTCCCTTTCCTCCCAAAGGCACTAGAATTTCTCTTCCCCGAGGCAGGTCAGAGAAACTAAAAATATACTCTAATCCTCCCCTGCTGTCCTGTCTTGGGGCTGGCTATAAGGAAATTATCATAAGACCCCTATTTCATAGGGATCCTGCTCCACACCCAGGAGGATGGAATGCTGCACAGAAAGGTCAGGGAGAATCTGGACAGCCCAGCCTTGCTGGGCTTCCTCCCTCAGCCTGTGTGAGGGTGTGTGAGACCACATTCTTTTATCCAGCCCCATTTCTACATGGTTGTGCATGCTTCAGTCATTCCTATGTGAAAGGGGTGTTCAGGGAGCATCCAGACAGCGAACACACGTTAGTTCTGTGGAGTTCTGTGCCTAGGGAGAGCACGGAAGCTTGGTGCCATTTTCTACATACTGGCCCTGTGCATGTCTTCATCTGCATCCTTGGTAACAACCTTTATAAGGAGCCAGTAAATGTGTGTCCCTGAGTTCTGTGAGTCACTCAAACAAATTACTCAAACCCAAAGAGGTGGTTGTGGGAACCCTAATCAAAGCCAGTTGGTCAGAAGCACAGATCACAAACTAGGGGTTGCAGCTGGCATCTAAAGTTGAGGAGTCAGTCTTGGGGACTGAGTCCTCAACTGGTGGGATTTTATGATGCCAGCAGATAGGTGAAATCAGAATTAAATTGAATTAGAGCACACCCAATTGGCGTCTGCTACAAAATTAATTGCTTATTTACTGGTGGAGGCTTTTGGGGTACAGAGTGATCTGCGTTGTGAATAGATAGTAGGAGAAATACAGTTTGAGTTGGTTTGTTTTTCCTCTAAAGCCTCAGGTCACTTTGGAGACTCTGTTATCAGAAGATTTCATTTAGTCTCTTTATCTTCAAAACAAAAGGTTCTTAAAAAGTTCACTCTCTAATGGTAGCAAAACAAGCCAGTCTTTAGCCTGTCTCTTTTTAAAAAGTATTTGAACAGGTGTGAAGAAAGGAGATTAATTTAAAGAGACCCTTTACCTTCTTCTGACTCTGCATGCCTGTGTATTAGTCAGAATTAGTAATCATCCTACCAAAAATCAAGCAATCATTACCACAAATCTGGTTTTTAATAGGTAAGCAGCTACTATCAGCTAGAAAAATTACTTGAAGTAGGAGTGAAATTTTGTGTATATTGAGGATAACAAAGTTCCGAAGTGAAATCTAAAATGGTCAAATCTGCAGACAGTCTGCCTGCCTGAGCTGCTTAGCAGTGCAGGCAAGAAACAAAACTGTGGACTCCTTGATCTTGGACTTCTAGATTTCAGAACCGTGACAAATAAATTCCTGATGCTTAAGCCACACAGTTTGTGGTATTTCATTATGGCAGCTCTACAAAACTAATACATATATGTAATGGAAACTAGTGCCAATCAGAACAATCAAGAATAAAAGAAATATTATTACTTTACTTTCCAACAACTCAATTACAAATAATTTCAGAATCTGTAGAGCCCCTACCTCCCTCTACCCCCACACAGTGCTGAATTTAACCTCAGTCCATTCAGATTCCCTTCGTGCCAATAAAAAAAGGGTGACAGGGAGTCAGGAATCAAGGGCTGGCCACACCTCTTAATTTAACTATCCCGTCCTTGTTTTGTTCTTGATGAGGTCACGTGCCCATTCCTCTTGTCCTATTGCAAAGTGGAAGTGTTGTATCTTCAACGTTATTGCCCAGAGCATGTGCAGTCACCTAAAACCCCCACCAGATGACCACCATATGACTTTCCACTAGTGGTGCATTATGGGCAAGTGCTTAAAACTGAGCATGCTCCTGGGCTTAAAGATCCTCTGCACAGGGTGTATCACCACCTTACAGAATGGCATAACTCCTAAGTTACCACCCATGCACCAACAACTTGAATGTGACCAACCCATCCATAAATACACACCAGGTACAAGAACTTAGATGTTTAGAAAATTCTTCTTGTTGTCAAGTGCTGTCAAGTCAGGTCCTTCACCATTTTCCCAGTGCTGGGCATCTAACCCAGGGCCTCAGAGCATGCAGAGTAAGCACTCTACCAACTGAGTTAGTTCTTGTTGTTGTTCAGTGCTGTTGAGTCAAGCCTGATTCACAGCGACTCACAAGGTGGCCCTTTCTTTAAGTCTCATACTTTATGTGTGGCTCCCATCTATATTGCAAAAATGAAAAATTTGTTCTTAAAGAAATAATAAAAATGTGGCTAACCAGCCATCTGATAAAGAGATCTTGTTTGTGACCATGGACGTAATCCGTCATCTCAAGAAAGGCCGGGAATGGAGAAGGGGTCATCTTAGCAGAGATAGCTAAGAATAAAGGGGACAAAAAAGTGGGGCAAAATGAGAGAAGGTCAGTGGACTTCTGGGATCCTATAGAACTAGACAATAGAACTTAACTCTCCAGTTGGGAACAGGCTTTATCCTTCAGAAAGAGGAAAGAATAACCAGGAAAGTGATTTGGAGATCAACAGGGATACCACACCCAGCACTAGTCCAAGGGCAAGACCACTTCCATTTTGGTTTCAGCAGATAGGATCCTATCAAAGGCGTAGGGGTGAAACACTATTGTCAAAAGGAGCCAAAGGGACACTCACTTGACCAAGTGAGCCAGGAGGCCAGAGCACGAATCAAAGTCTATGCTTGAGCCTTAAGAGCTAATGGAATTTGTTTGTGACATTTTGGATTCATTTGCGGCCCATCCCCGCTTCCTTCCTTCTGATTTCCGCTTTCTGGAAAGAGATCTATCCTATGCCCATCCCACCATTGCATTTGGTAAGCACATAAATGGTCTGGTTTCACAGGTTCAGAAAGGAATTTTGCCTCAGGATGAATTAGACCTCAAGATTCATCTGATTTATGACATGTAAGTAAGACTTTGCCTGCAGCCCTAGCACTGTGGCTTCCAATCCCATCAAATCTCGGAAGCCAAGCAGGGTTGGGTCTGGTTAGTACTTGGATAGGAGACCACCTGGGAACACCAGGTGCTGAAGGCTTGGGAGACAGACCCAGCAACCCACTTCCAAAAAACAATCAGCTATGGAAAATCCTATGAATAGCAGAGCAGCACTGATAATAGTGTTTGCCCTGTTGTACGTAGGTTCATTATGAGTCGGACACTGACTGGATGGCACCTAACAACAAGTAAGACTTTAGATATGGAGTTGATGCTAGAATGAGTTGATTTGGGGGGGCTGTTGGAATGAAAATGTTATACATGCAAGAGGAATATGAGTTTTGGGGGCCTGGAGACAGAATATTACAGATTGAATATTTGTGTCCCCCTCCTCAAATTCTTGTTAGATGCCATCGGTGGAGTCAGGTCCAACTCACAGCAACCCTGGTAGGGTTTCCAATGGCTGATTGTTTTGGGATCACTTTGGGAGTGGACTGCCATGTCCTTCTCCCATTTTTGCAGTGGTAGGGATTGAACCTAGCACCTTTAAGAGCAGCACTCTACCAAATGAGTGAAAGCCCAGCCCCAGTGTCCTTATAAGAAGAGATACTAGAGAACATGTATTTTCTGTCTCTCTCTCCTTGCGCGCGCGCGCGCGCACACACACACGCGCGCGCGCCAGCGCGATGTGAGGACACAATGAGAAGATGGCTGTGTGCAAGCCAGGAAAAAAAACCCTCACCAGCAATTAAATCGGCCAGCACCTTGATCTTGAACCTCTCACCCTTGAGAACTGTGAGAAAATAAATCTCTGTCGTTGCGGCCTCAGTCCGTGGTACTGTCATGGGCCTGCGTAAACTGACAGGGACGTCCCATGAGGACTCTCAAGGCGGGCAGGCCCCCAGGCGCGCTGCAGGCCCTCGGAATCAAACACTCTGAGGCTGGGCCCCACCATCCGTGTTCTCACAGCCCCTCCCGGGTGGGTCTCATGCTGCCAGAGCTCCAAGCACAAGTTCTTATTCTTCCATGTTCCTTCATCAGGAATAATTTGGAGACTGGTTTTTATAAGACTTCAGCTTTGGACTCCTAGGGACTGGAAGAGCTCTTTCCTCCCTTAGCAGCAGGATCACTCCATTCCCCATAGAATTCATGAATCCCAAATGAGACTGCTGATATAATGTGTGTTAAACTGCTGTACCTGGTTAAAAATACAAAAAAAAAAAAAAAAAAAACGAAATCAATATGCTCTATGGGCAAGGCTTTCAGATGCATCCTTTTGTTTCAAATAAAATGTTTCTCTTTCATCTTTTTATCTCCTTTAAATTATGATGATAAGGTCTTAGAGAGGGGTGAGTAAAGATGGCATTTTAGAGAGACACATCTCTTTGATTTATCAAATTTACATTCACGCAGGCATAAAAATCACAAAGGGATTTGACTACGGCTTATTGCTTCAATCTTTTTTCTCGGCTTCTTGGGAGAGTCTTGGCTCCACGGTAATATTTAAATGAAAAGCGATGGGAAGGAGATTTTGTAGGAATTGTAATTAGAGCTTGGGTTTAGATAACTATGCCATAGCAAATTTCTTCATGTGCTCCATGAGACGAGTAGGAAAGGGAGTCAGATGTCATATTCCACCTATGGGCAGCCCTTTACAGAGCTCATGTTGCAGCCAACCATCACAGCATTTTGAGGTTGGTAGCATTACCCTTCTTTTACAAATTAAAAGGGAAAAATAAAAACATAGGCAGCCAGCTTACGTGTCTTGCCGTGGGCAGTTTGGTGAGTAAATGGGAGCCTCCGTATTTGAATCCAAACCCATCTACAAGAAAAATCCTGTTTTCCTAGAACACAACAATGCCCCCTTACACTTCCTTGGGAAAACATTTGCACTATCGCAGTTACTTAGCTCAGGCTGTCAAATGTGTGCTACACTTACTGTAAGAAATTCCTAAGGAGCGGCCAACACGTTAGCCCACACTTGTCCATGTTTCACAGTCAGAATTAGTTATCTGAAAAGTAAAGTTAATCAGGTCCCTCCCTCCACTAAAAATCCTCACTTCCACCTTCCATGTTGAAGCCCACATTCCTTAGCATGCGACAGAAGGTCCAATGTGGCCTTCCTAACTCTTTCACATAATCAGTTGCTACCTGCTCTTCCAGGCCAACTTGGAGAACCGCCTGATCTCAGAAGCTTCCCTGGACCTCCCCAGTCTGATTTCAGTGTGTTTATAATGTGTTCCCGATGGGTCTGGTTGTTCCTTGACACTTAGAGTACATTGGCATGCATACCTGTTCGAATGCAATGTCTCAGGCCATACCAGCCAAAGATGGTTTTCTGGCCCCAGCTCACCCTGACAGGGCTTCTTGGAAATTGACCTTCCCCTTGGGAAGTGCCATGTTTGCTCACTAGTCTCTTTGCCCGCACCAGCTGCTAAAGTCTTGCCTGGAGGCTATGTCAGTTGGCCCTGCTGAACTGCCTTCCCACCTCACCCTTCCACTGCCCTTCAGCCCATGGCACCCATTCAACCCTCCATGTCTTTCCTCAAGTGAGACTGAAGCCACACCACGCAGAGCAGCCAGATACATTACAACCACCTGTCAGCAATCTTTGCATGAAAGCCATTCATCCTGTTTTGTTTTTCATTTACAGCTCCTGCTCAATGCCAGAGCTTCAGTCATACAGTGGATACATGGGGTCCGAGCACTGTTCTTGGGGTCACCCTCCCACTGGTTTTTTTGTGGGATCACATGCGCCACCTTGGAATACCACATTTCTATGGCATATTTCAAGAGGGTTATTCAGAAAAACTGCAGACATAAATAGCTTTGAAAATTTTGTAAAAGAAATTTGTATCTATCTGCATTAGTAATCAATGAATGTAAACAGAGGTTTTCTCTCCAGGGCTCTCTTTTGTCTGCTTAAAACAACCTGAGAGAGATATAGGAAAGATTGTTTGAGAAATGTTATATGCATAGCCTTTGCTCAGTCCATATTCCTCTCCTCAATCTTCCATACCTTGCCATCCCCTTCCCCCAGGAACCCCCCAGGCTTACCTTTCTGAAACTCTGATATACAAACTTCAATCAGGTGTCCCTTTCTTTAAGTCTCATACTTTATGTGTGGCTCCCATGCCTTTGTATATAATAAATTTTATTTGGTTTTTCTCCTGTTTGTCTACTGTCAATTTTTTCCATAGTCTGGGGTTTATTTCCACAAAACTCTAGAGAAGTTGGGAGTGGAGAAACACAACTGTAATCCCAGCACTAGGGAGGGCTGAGAGTTTGGAAGACAGTTTGAGGTACTTAGTGTGACCCTGTCTCAAAAAACAAAAACAGAGAGAAAGAGAGAATGGAAGAAGGAAAGAAAGAAAGAAAGAAAGAAAGAAAGAAAGAAAGAAAGAAAGAAAGGAAGGGAGAGAGAGAGAGAGAGAGAAAGGGAGGGAGGGAGGAAGGAAGAAAGAAAGAAGAAAGAGAATAAAGAAAGAGAAAGAAAGAAAAAAGAGAAGAAAGAAATAAAAAGAGAGACAGAGAAAGAAAGAAAAAAGAAAGAAAGAAAGAAAGAAAGAAAGGAAGGAAGGAAGGAAGGAAAGAAAGGGAAAGAAAAGAAAAAGAGAGGGAAGGAAGGAAGGAAGGAAGGAAGTCAGTCAGTCCAGAGAGGAAAGAGATTAAAAACTTCCCTACACGGCTGAGGTCATAAATTTGGGGATAGCTTGTCCTGACTCTGTGTGTCCCTTAGGAGAAGTTCTTCAGCATGTTTCTCATTCTCACATGCAAATAGAGCCAATGTAGTCCTGTTCCTCTAGTATTAGCCTTGTTGGAGAAGGGTCCAAAGCTCCCATTTCGGCTCAAAGTGATTCCTTTCACAATGTTAGACATGGGGTTAAAACAATCAAATGGGGTGCAGATACCGTTTCTCTAAACTAAAGAAGTTCCATAGTTGAAATCCTTTATGGAAAAATGAAAATGTATCTTCCAGGTCCTCCTTTTTGATAAAAAAAGAAAACTCAATAAACTCAGGTTGTCCAAGGTTCTATGAAGACAGGGGTTCTGGCCTTGGTTTTCACAAGTTTTCTTTTCTTTCTTTCTTTTCTTTTTTATTTATACATGTTAGTGGAGTACAGAGTACTAAGTTATTTGCTATATCCATTATGCAACTATTAAATCAAATTTACTTACACATTCATCATGTTACATATTTTACAGAACAGTATGAACTAAAGAAGAAAAAAGAAAAAAGAATTTTAATCAATATGTAATGAAAATCATATGCAATCATGGGTTATATTCTCATTGATTTTTTTTCCTCCCCTCTTTTTTTTCGTGCATTCATATAGTGTGTCCTGTATTTTGAGTTTTCTTTCACCAGTTTTCATTGTCAATTTTCTTGCTTCCTCCAGCCCTGGTAACCTGGCCCACAAAGAGAAGGAACAACAGATGGGGCTGATGGTGGCCAGAACCTGAACACAGTGGGACACTATGGTGGTCGGATAGTGCATAAACCTCTATGGGAACAAGCCATGCACAGACTTTGTCATTTCCAAATACCCTCAAACAGCTTAAAATCTCCCTGGGTCTCACCTTTTATTTGTTGTTGTTGGTAGGTGCCATCGAGTCGGTATCCAACTCATAGCGACCCTCATAGGGTTTTCAATGGCTGACTTGTTTTGGGATTGCCTTGGGAGTGGATTGCCAGGAACTTCTCCTGTTTTTGAGGTGCTGGGAATTGAACTCGGGACCTCAGAGACTGCAGCACAGTGCTCTACCAACTGAGCTAAATCCCAGCCCCACCTTTTACTTAGTATGCTTATTTCTTGCCAGAGCTGATTTGGTCTCCTAGAAAACAAAGATAAAAATCTCACCAATGGCCTCCAAAATAATCTGCTTTTTAAGAAGGGTTCCAAATACCTTTCCTTCCCTTCAGAGGTGGCTCTTTGCTACATCCAGAACATTCTATCCTGAGGAGTGTGTCTGCCTAAGAAGGTTCCCACCAGGAAAATTCTGCCCTGTATCCTGAAACCACAGAGTGTCTGACCAGGTAACTGGAGGTCATCTAGTTGTCTAGTAAACACTAGGTAAAAGTATGGCAGGACTCAATAAGGAGAAAGATTATTTCCCACAGAAATGGAAGGCCAGTGCAGCTCTTAAAAAACACACACACATCTTTGGTGCTAAGAGTGTAACTGTTGCCATGGTACCCATCCACCCAAGGCCTCAGATGCTGCAGAGGTTCCACAGAGACTAAGTCCTCAGAGCCTACAGTAATAGTAAGATGCAGCCACTAATTATATATTAAAGCAAAAAGAAAACCTCCTCTGACATTCTATGAATGGTCTCATGCTCTGGGGTAGGCTTTTGGCAAGAACAGATCTGCCATGTTTAAATTCCATGTTTGCCCTTTAAAAACGCGTAATGGTAAGTCATGTCTGGGGCAACCAAACCCGATCTATGGATCATAGATCCTTTCTTCTTCTGGTTATCCCTGGGGTATCTGGGTTATGCACTATCCCTTTTTTTTTTTTTAACCTTTTTCACATCAGGGCATTAAGTTTTATTTTCAGTATATGATCTCAGCATCTATATGTCTAATTCTCTCATTTTTAACAGATATTAATGTTTCAAGATGTATATTTTCTTGTACACACTCACATGGCTAGTCATTGAGAAAGCCAGAATTTGAACCCAGGGCTATCTGATTCCAAATAAAACCCAAACCTTTTCTCAGAAGTCTGCATTGACTCCTCTAGGACTAGTGGAGATGCCATTTTGTCTTGTTTCCATTAGGAAAGATTTTGGCTCTGAGTAACAATAACAATAAAAACTAAGAGTATCTTAGACTACAAAGAAATTAAACCTGAACATGAGCAATTACAAAACTGGTTCAAAAGCAATACAAGGTCAGGATTCTGGATTAGTATCTCTGCAATTCTCATGACTCACCTGATAGTATCACAAGATGGTTATTGGAAATGTAAACATTAGATATCTATGAACATGTCCAAAGCCAGGATCCATGGACAGCTTCACAGTCCAAAGAAGAAAGTGAAAAAGAGCTATTTTAGGTTGGATGCCATGATGCACACCTGTAATCCCAGTGACAGGAGAGGCAGAGGCAGGAAGATCATGAGTTCAAGGCCAGAGACAGTCTCGCAACTCAAGTGATACCTTGACTCAAAATAAAAAATAAAAAATGGTCTGAGAGTGCAGCCTTGGGACACTTGCAAGGTATGTGTGAAGCCCTGGGTTCAACTTTTCAAGTACCAGGGGGGGAAAAGCTATTCTAATGGTCTGATCTAATGATCTATCCTTTTATCAGTGAGTAAAATCTTTTCTAGAGTCCCCCCCGGTTGTTTCTCTCTCTCTCTCTTCCTCTCTCTCTCTTCCCCCCCCCTCTCATTGATCTTTAATTTGAAACAGAGTATGCCTATATAGCCAAGGTTGCCCTCAAACTCATGATCCTCCTGCCTCAGTCTCCCAAGTCCTGGGATTACAGGCATGCACCACTACACTCATCTCAGCTGACTTTCTCTTAAATCTCACTGGATGGAACAAGGTTACATGGACAAGTCAACAGGAAGAAAGCCTGAGAAAATGAGTATTTGGCTTCTCCCATCCTCTATAGTGGGAGGAAGGTAAGAGAGAAGTGGAGTGGGCATAAATATTACATAGCCATGTCCTCACAGCCCCCTGAGAGTCATTGCTATATGGCAGTTCCTTGGTTCAGTGCTCATCATTTTTTCTAGCATTACTGTGAGAGCCTCCTAACTGATATTCCCCATCTATGACCTATCCCTGTAGTAGAAAGATTTGACTGAATCCCAAATTGCCTAACTCATACTTTTTCTATCACAGGGCACAACTAACCATCCACACACTTAATACACAAGCACTTTGCAAACAGTTGTTTAAATTCTCTATTCCATGCACAAGTGGAAAATATTCCCATCAAAAGCATAGCAGATCTGCTATGGTTTGGATAAGTATCCCTCAAAGGTCCACGTGTTAAACATCTTGCTCTCAAAGGGGATATTGAGACCCTAGCCCTTTGCACTTCCTCTTTCCTTCTTAAATTCTGGCCGTGAGGTACACAGTTTTGCTGCTGGCTGTGCTATGCTGCCTCGACACAGTCCCAAAAGCATTGTGCCCACCTGGCTGTGGACTGAAACCTCCAAAACCATGAGCTAAAATAAACTTTTCCTCTTTATAAGCTACCTCAGACATTTTGCTATAGTAACAGTTGACTAAACGAATCCATAGGTCTTTCTTTCTCTCCTTACCTTCCCCCTATCATTTTCATTCCATTTCATTTTGTCCATTGCTGAGAGAAAATGTCTGAGAAAACAAGAAAGGAAGGACTTTATTTTGGCTCGTGGCTTCTGATTTTTCAGCAGTGGAAGGGCATGATGGAGCAATGCTCACCTCATGGTGGCCAAGACAAAGAAAATGAGATGGAGGGGCTGGAGACAACCCTTAACCTCCAAGAGCATGCCCCCAGGATCGAGTTCCTCCAACTAGTCCTCACCTCCAAAAGTTCCCATCACCTACCAATAATGCTACCAAATTCTGAATCCATAAGTGGATGAGTCCATTGATTAGGTCAGAATACTCATGATCTAATCCCCTCTCAATTAAATCCACCAGCTGAGGACTAAATCTTCAATAACTTTTGGGGGGACATTTCATGTGTAAACCATGTTGTTGTTGTTAGGTACCACCTACTCAGGTCTGACTCCTAGTGACCCTATGTATAACAGAACAAAACAGTATCCAACATTGTGCTAAGCACAGGATCGTTTTTATGTTTGAGCCATTGTGGCAGCCACTGTTTCTTCCCATTTTGAATAGTGCTACGTCAGCAAATGGAGATCCCAGAGGTTTTACTCCATTCCTTTCATGAAGATCCGCTCTACTTTGAAGAAGCAACTCTTCCCCAGTCATTTCCTGCATGACTTCCAACCTGGAGGGCTCATTTTCTGGCACTATATTTGACAGTGGAGCTGAGGTTCAGATCAGCTGGTAGAGCACTGCTCTGTGAGCTCAAAGGCCCTGGGTTTAATCCCCAGCACCACAAAATGGGAGAAGGCCTGGCCACTCACTCTCCCAAAACAATCTCCCAAACTCCCAAAACAATCAGCCATTGAAAATCTTCTGAATAGCCGAGAAGCACCGACATAGTACCAGGTGTGACACAGTGTTGGGGAGTGTTTCATTCTGTTATACATAGGATCACTATGAGTCAGACTCATCTCAAGGCCAACTAACAACAACACAACATATTTGACAGTGCTTTTCTGCTATTCATAGGATTTTCAAAAGCTAATTGTTTCAGGAGTAGGCTGCCATGTCCTTCTGAGTATGTCTTAGTCTGGAAGCTTAGCTGAAACCTGTCCACCAAGGGTAGCCCTGCTGGTATCTGAAATACCGGTGGCACAGCTTTCAGCATCACAGCAACATAAGCCCCCACAGCACAATAAGCTGACAGACACATGGGCCCTAAATCATAATATAATCTAAATCCAAGATGAATTTGAGATGCTGTCTGAGAGAAGACATAAGCACACACACACACACACACACACACACACACACACACACACACAACTAAAATCAAGAGGAAGATTTACCATTCCTTATAGATTTAAAAATTGACTACAAAGGAACTTAGAGATTTTTTTTTTCTTTCTTTTTTCATATAATCATTCAGTCTGGTTGCTGGTTTTCAGATTTACCAATTTGAAAAATTAAGCCTTTCCTATGGGATGTTTTTGGGAGAAGGACCTGGCAATCCACTCCCAAGGCAATCCCGAAACAGTCAGCCATTGAAAACCCTAGGAGGGTCACTATAAGTTGGATACCGACTCCATGGCACCTAACAACAACAACATAGGATGTTTTACGCTTGTCACTTCAGAAGGGCCCAGACTCAGACAGCTTCATCTTAACAGCAAATTTGTTTTTTATCCATAAACAAGCCAAAATGATACACCAATAAAAATGCACAACAGCACCCCCTCTGTGTTGCAAACTCCAGGAAGAGCCACTCATTCTGTTCAATGCAAATGGAGCCCCTTGGAGCCCTGTGCAGCAGTCTTGATGGTCACTGCTCTAGAAAACAGCCCCTGTTAGCCTCCCTGCTTGTCCCTGCTTGGTGAGGAGACAGTTTCTTAGCCCACATGGGAAGTTTATGTACCAAAATCATTGTCCTGCTTACAGCCACAGGGGGCTGCGCGCTGAGCAGAGCAGTCAGCCCTTGAGTCTTTGTGAAGTGGCACCTGGCTCTTGCTTTGAAATAACACAAGAGAACTCAACCCTGTTCTAAGCCCTCCTCCTCTTGTAGAGAACAAAGGCACAGCATAGAATAGGGGAATGAGGATTCCTTGAGTGACAAGATGCAGAAAAAAGGCAGAGAAAAACGGGAGTGGGGGTGCTTGACAAGCTGCTGGGGTATTATTTTTCAAGAAGGAAAAAGAAGGGCCGATTTTGAGGCCCCTGAGAAGAAGAATACATTGGAAGTGAGAAGTGAGGCTCTAAGCACTAAGTTACTCCCTGGGGAATCAGATCCAGGAAGAGAGCGCGGACACAGAATTCTGATTACGCTTTTCACTCGGTCCTTGAAAATGTCTTGTGTGTCTACGCATCAAGCCCTGAGCTGGTGGAATTTGGAGGCAGACATGGTGCTTACCTCCAGGACACTGACAATCCCAAGGGCCAGGCACATATTAAGCAAAATCACATGAGTACGTGATTTGAATTGTCATCAGCATCACAAAGGAAAAATCCAGGGTATTAGAAGGGTAAGATAAGAAAGGACCTCCTCCAGACTGAGGATTCAGGCAGTGCCTCCACTGAGGGGACATTTCCGCCCAGGAAGGGAGAGTGGAATGCACCTCAGGGAAGAAGTAGAGGAGTGTTCCAAGCAGAAGGAACATCACAGGGGGAGGCCCTGAGTCTGAGAGAACTTGGGACATCTCAGGACAGAAAGAAGGACAGCGTGAGCAGAGGAGTAGCACCAGGGAGCTCTGTTGAGGCTCAGACATCATCTTGAAAATCTGCTTTGACACGCTGTGAATGAAAGGAAATCGGGAGGCCTTAGAAGCCGCCTTAGAACCAAGGCCTCTAACCTTCCCTAGCCTTCCTGCTCCATACATAGGGCCAGGCTTCCTCTGAAGTGTCCTTATCTGACTGAAGCAGGTTCTTCCAAAATAAATGCAATTATCTTTGGACTATGTCCCTAAAATCACATTAGCCAAAGATCAACTCATAGAAAAGAAAACTAAAAGGTTTCTTTCTACCTAGTTATACCATGTATTCTTCTGAGAATGCCACCTGAGAGATCTTATCTGCAAAATAAGACAAACTTCTTGGCTGGGCCTGGCGATGGGCATGTGCAAGCCCAGTACTAAGGGGGCTAAGGCAGACAGATTTCAAGTAGAAGGCCAGCTTGGGCTACATGGTAAGTTCCAGGCCAGTCTGAGTTACCTAGTGAGACTCTGTCTAAAAAAAAAGACAACGAAACACACACACACACACACACACACACACACACACACACACACGACTTCTCTTCCTAGTGCTGTTGTGTCCCTCACCCTCCTGTGACTTTTCATCACATATCTCATAGCTCAGAAGAAATTTGTCCCAAGCCACTGTATGTTCTCTGGGCCTATTTATTGCTCCTAAATTAACTTACTACTCCTCTAAGATTGCCTATAGCCTACAGCCATGGCCCTGTGGCATCCAATCCCCTCAGATCTCAGAAGCTAAGCAGAGTCGGGCCTGGTTGGTACTTGGATGGGAGACCTCCTGGGAACACCAGGTGCCGTAGGCTTGGGAGAAGGACCCGGCAACCCACTACCATAAATCAATCTGCCATTGAAAACCCTATGAACTGCAGAGAAGCACTGACAATAGTGTTTCACCTGTGGTACCTAGGGTCACTATGAGTCAGATTCTGACTCCAGGGCACCTAGGAACAACAACAAGATTGCCTACAGCCCTTCCCCCAATGACAGGGCAAGATAGGAAACCAGCAGGAAAGAGGCAGTGTTGTGAATGAGCTATGCCAACAACAAACAAATACATTTGTGTCTTTCCACAATATCAGAATTTATTGAATCACAATAAATTCACAAGCTACATCAATTTCATCAGCTATCACTTACCAGCCTGCAGCTGTAGCCCTGTGGCTTCCGATCCCTTCAGATCTCAGAAGCTAAGCAGGGTTGGGCCTGGTTAGTTCTTGGATGGGAGACCACCTGGGAACACCAGGTGCTGTAGGCTTGGGAGAAGGACGTGGCAACCCACTTCCAAAAATCATTCTGCCATTGAAACCCTATGAACAATAGAGAAACACTGACAACAGTATTTCACCTGTTTTACGTAGGATCACTGTGAGTTGGATACTAACTTGATGGCACCTAACAACAATACTCACTTGCCAGGTACTCTTAATTTCACTTGGTACTCCTGGCCATTGCAAAAACACTTCTTTTATCCCATTCCAGTCTTAATAACAAATATGATCTCTCACATCACACATGACATTTCACACAATGGTATGTAGGTTACAGGACAGCTATGAAAGGGTCAAAGTGGCCACAAGGTTGAAAGGGCCCTTACTGAAGGCAAAAGGAAGAGAGCTGGTACAGATGCAATGATGTTACTGGGGAGGCAAGGGGAGCACAGATAGTTGGGTCTGGATAGTGGCCTGGAGCCAGTCCAGTAATCTGGGAGCAAAAACTCAGTCCTTGTATTTGACATATAAATGAATTTACACACAACACAGAAGTTATGGTAGAGAGTATTGAGATGGTTTATTTAAAAAAAAAAAAAGCACACCTTTAAGAAATAAATACTGGGAAAACTGAGGCATCTGGAGAAACTTAAGTAAACCTAGAAAGAAACATGGAAAAACCTAGGTTCTCTGGGTGAATTGGCTAAAGGATGTTTCTACTCCCCAGAGGAAGGTAAAGAAGCCAGAGAGAACAGGAGAGTTCAACAGGCACTCAGAAGGAAAAGTGCCTTGGGTAGACAGAGAAGATGGCGGGCCCCAGAGAAGGGAGAGCTGAGCATGTGGTTTCTGGAGAGAAAAGAGCACAGCAAACAGAGGGTGAGAAGAGGAGAGAAAGGAAGAGAGGAAGGAACAGAAGAAGACAGCATACAGACACATGTTCCCTCTAGTTTTACTCAAACTAGGGCATGCCCACTGTGGCTTTAGCCCTGGACACCCAGCTCTGGGTGCCTAATGTGACAAGAGCCTAGAGTCTTTGTTTTATAAAATAGCTCAATGGCTTGGATTAGGGTGTGGGGCCCACTGTCCTTCCATTGTCCTCAGAGATGCACATAGCTTTATCCACCATGGCTGAACAGTGTTAGGTCTGAGTAGACAGAGACCACACCATCACGCTAGGCCCTATGTGAAACAAAAGGCTTCTGTTATAAGCACATTGTAAAGGTGGGCTGGTCCTACTAAAAGGAGCAGCAGACACCTGCTGAGGGGGAGTTATTCTTATAGGGTCCTTTGAGTATGGGTTGGGGACAGGTCTAGGAGGAGGAAGCAGCTTCTACAAAAAGGAAACTGATGCAATCCTGCTGACTTCTTGCCTCAGACTTCCTGGTGTCTTGCAGATTTTTGCCTTGGGCACTGCTGCTGGAGATGATTCTTTCTGAGGTGAGTGGGTCATCTAGTTGCTCAAGATCATTTGTCTGCACATAGTAGGCCATGGGGATTGGGACCTCACATTCCATCATATATATATATATATATATATATATATATATATATATATATATGTGTGTGTATATATATATATATATATATATATACATACATACACATACATACACATACACATACATATATATGTGTGTGTATATATATATCTGTGTATATATATATACACAGATACATACATATATATTTATATATATTTATATATATATATATATATATAAAGGGGAAGAAGAGAGGAGCATTTTTTTTCTCTTTGTCTACTTACTGTATGGCAATGGGAGCATCGTGGACAACCTAATAAGGAAAAAATCATAAGGGCTCAGTTTGGGGGAGGAGGTGATACTCTCTAGCTTGTAGGAAAACATATTGTTCCACAGTTGAATTGACCACGGCCTGTATGCAGTCTGTAAGGAAACAAGAAACAAGTCAGATTATGCAAGAACCAATTATTAACTCCAACAGGAGAATTATTAAGCCAAAAGGAGGAGAACCCAGGACATCCAAGGTAACTATAGGAGCCAAGATCCCCAAGATTCTGGCAGCAGTTGATTTAGCCTGGGTGGCTAATGGTTCAGAAATATGACAGCCAGTACCCACAATAGAAATTTCCGATCAGTAAGGAGGTCCCTGAAATTCAGGGAGAGCAGAATAGGTTGCCCCAGTATCAATAAAGAAAGAAACTGGCCTGCCTGCCACCATCAGGGTTACCCAAAGCTCGAAAGTTGTGATGATCATTGAGGGGTCGGGCCCAGACAGGTTCAGTCTGAAGCAGCAAGACCCAGGAAGTTGAAAGAGTTGTGGCTGTTCCCCAGTTGTGCCTGCAGAGCAGATGGACACTGGCCCCATGCAGCTTGCCCACAGTCCAATTCCAGTGTGGTCTTGAACAGATAGGACATGGCTTTGGTGGTGGCTTGGGATTACGGCATTGCTTTTGAAACAAGATCCTGGAGGTTTGCCTTGTGAGTGCTTCTGTCGCCGATAGGATGGGGCTTGGGCTGGTTTAGTGGGGCCCCTGATGGCAAAGGATAGCATCTGGAGTTCAGATACTCTCTGTTGTTTTTCTGCCTCATCAGGATTATTAAAAACCTTAAAGACCAGGTCTAGGAGTTTTGATTGAGAGGGTTTCAGGGCTGTTTTCTAGTTTCTGAAGCTTATGTCTAATATCTGAGGTGGGCTGAGAGATAAATTTAAGATTAAGGACTAGAATCTTACATTCTAGAATGGGGTTTTTGGAAGAGGTAGAGAGGGTTAAGGGAGAGTAGGTGTTAGAGCCAAAAAGGGTACCAAAAGGGGCATGGAATGTTGTAAGAGGCGAGGATTAGGTTACAGACTGAGGGTAGGGTAGAGGCTTGGGTGCCAGGTGGGAAGCTAGTTGATCGGAAGAAGATCTAGAGCAGGAGGAGCCAGAGCTGTGGGAGGAAGATGATTGGCGGGATCAAGAGGAGAAAGAGGAAAGATCATTACCATGGCTAGAAATTGAAGGTTTTGCTGGGGAAGGTATATTTGAGAGGGAAAGCAAGAGTCACAAAGGTCTGACCATGTCTTCAGGGCCAAAAAGTCCTGGACATAAGAAACTTCAGCTCCTTTTTTTTTTTTTTTTCCAGTTTTCTGCTATAATTATCTAGGTCTGTCAAAATATTGAGATCAAAGGTCCCATTCTGGGACTGCTGGGTTTCATTATCCGATATATATTGGTGCCAGGAAGTGAGGTCTCAAATCCTTGGCCAGGTCCAAGGTCTGAAGGTTTTTTAGGAGACAGCCAAGCAGAGTAGTCCATGAACTAGATGGTTGAGGATCACTCATAAGAGGAAGCTTGATACTTCTCCAACTCATCTTCAGTGCCTGGTGCCAGAAACAGGGTATCCCCTATATGAAGCAGAAGTAATGGACAGGGTTTGCCACAGTAGGAGTCCCCACGTGGGGCACACATCACAGCCAGGCATCCCTGAGAAGGATGGGTTCCAAAAGGCAAAGTCTGGCTAAGCCTCAGTGAGAGTACTCCAACCAGTACTGGATTTCAGAAGTGACCCAGTCTCAGCCTACAGAGTGTTCTGGAACTGAATGAGAGAGAAGGAAAAGAAACAAAGTTGACCCAATGTGAAAAGAATATAAATTTACCTGGTTTAGCTGATTCAATCGGGGAAAGGCAAAGTCCCAGTGTCCACTGAGATGAGATCTCAATCAATCTGGTCCAAGAGGCCATGGTCACTGCCTACAACCTCCCAGGTTTTGGCACCATATGTTAGGGCCAAGGAGAGAGAGATCACACCATCACACTAGGCTGTATGTAAAGCAAAATGCTTTTATAACTAGCGCATTGGTGAAGGTGAGCTGGTCCTACAAAGAAAAGCAGCAGCCTCCTGCTAAGGGAGAGTTAGTCTTATAGGGTCCTTTGGGTATGGGTGGGGGAGGGGTATTGGAAGAGGAAGTAGCTTCTACAAAAGGGGAACTGGCTGATGCAATCCTGCTGACTTCTTGTCTCAGACTTCTTGGTGCCTGGCAGTTTCTTGCCTTGGGCACTGCTGCTCGAGATGTTTCTCTTTCTGAAGTGGGTGGGTCATCCAGTTACTCAAGATCATTTATCTGTATATAACAGAACATGGGGGTTGGGACCTTACAAACAGCAGAAGACATTTTCAATCCCCTTTTCTTCCATCTTGCTTGCTAATGCCTAAGCTAACTAACAATGAGAATCATTGTAAGTGGCTAGATATAGACATAATAAACCCAGTCACAGAGCAGTTCCAGTGCAGGGCTGCCAAAGCTCTGTGTTGATTCAAGTGACAGAGTGGGTTCAAAGTGAAGGGCTGGGTCAAGGCACAGAGCTAGCTCCACACATAGTGGGTTTGAGCAAAGAAAAGTTCAAGTGGGTCTGAGCTGAAGCCCTGGGACAGAGTTGGGAGTTTATCACCTGGCATCAGTCCTGTGGTCCATATACAAGATAGCAGCAGGGTGCATCTTTGGGTCCTTGGTCTCATTAATAAAATAATTTAAGCTCCCAGTGGGAACTTCGAGGATGTCAGAGGCATTAGGAGACCCAGACCAGCACTGCAACCTATAGTCTGAGAAGTTTCCCCTCCTAGGGACCACCACTCAGGTTGAGTCAGGTCCCCATCTGTGTTGCAGAAAAGTTTCAAGGCAGTCAGAGTGAAACAAAATTAGTGAGTTTATTAGAACACATAAAAGCTAATACACACTTTAGTGTAAAGCACAGGCATTCAGAGAGAAAGAGACGCTTAAGAAAATAGTAGTACACATCTAAGCTTTGGGCACAAGCTCCTGAAAAGAGTCACACCTGAGTGTCTTAACAACACCTGTATATGTTTTGTGGCTTTTGGAGTTATGATGCTCCAAGGATGTAATTTACAACCACATTTAAAGATTTTACAAAGTTGAAGATTAAGTAAAGTTTAAAAATTAAGTGAAAAATAGATGAGCTGGTTGACTTATTTTTAGAATTTTTTGTTTTGAATGAAATTGCAGTGCATTTTTATGAGGTGCAGTGTTTAGGTTCAGATGTGGGAGAGGAATGCTAATTAGATTAAACTCAAAGCTCACAAACATACAGGCCAGACATAAGCAGAGTCTATTTGCTATCTTAACAACCTTGTTTGATATTTTGTAGGGAAATAAGCGCTGTCTCTATGTAAACCATCTTCAGTGATCTTGTCAATTCTGTTGCAGTTGTTGACTTTCTACCAGTGGGAGATGTAAATAGATTTCTTGAGTTAGTTGACTCTCAGCTAAGAGGAGCAGTAAACAGATTCCAGAGTGAGGGGTCTTGTTTTGTTTTTTGTTTTTCCCATGTCACCTTAATTTTTTGTTTTCTATCCTGCCTCATTGGCGCTTCCTAGGCTACATGTACTATTTATCAGCAGTCATATTACTTGTAGAGAATATTTTCTACCAAGGAAGTACTGAACACCTTGACTCAGAGGAAGCTCACTTATCTATCAAAAGGTGCCCGGGAAGCAGATGGCCACAGAGGCCCTGTCATTCCTTTTCTTCTGGCCTAGCACCGCCATCAGCCTGATGGTGGGTCAGTGGGTGTTGTACCCCAGTGTTCTTCTTTCATCTGATCCAGGTGTGAGCTTTGCATCATTCATTGGTCTAGCATGTGTGACAAGTTCACAGGCCTGGTTTCTCTTATGTGGTTGGTTTATTTGTTTGTTTTGTGGTATTTGGGGGTGGAATCCAGGGACTCATATATACTTTGTAAGTGCTCTACCACTAGGCTGCACCCCAGCCATTTTTTTGTTTGTTTGTTTGTTTTTTAAATCTTGAGACAGAGTCTTGCTAAATTACACCAGCTGCCTTCTGGCCTCAAGCCTGTGACCCTCCTGCCTTTGCCTCCAGAGTCACTGGGATTACAAGTGTGAGCCACCATGCCTGGCCAATATGGTATTGATGCACCCATGTGTCCATGTACTTCTGATTCAATGTAGTGCACCCATATGTGGTAATTTTTTATTTGTGTAAGTACGTCATCTAACACTCAGTGCTTCACAGCTTGTGCTGGGCAGATAGATGATGGTTGTTTACTTGTACAAGCCAGATGCAGAAAGATTCTGCCTCAGCATTTATTCCTCAAATGGAGGAAAAAAATGGAGTCACTCAGGCTAAGGTGTACCCTAAGAAGCTATTGTTCTATACAATATGCGGAGACTTAGTGAAGAGCACAGCCCAGTCTCCTCAGGAAGGCTGGTGCACTCCTTATAACAGGCACAGAGCTGCACTTGTGATAAGAGAGAAACAGGGAGCTACAGGCAAACCAGCCACCAAGATGGCCAGCATCTGTCCTTGAGCTGCCTTATACCTTCACTGTAATACCTTAGCATACTAAGATCTTCACCCAGGGGGGCTATGAAGTTAGCAGGGAAACTGAGGCACATGAAGAAACTTGGAGAAACCTGGAGAAAACCTGAAGAAACTTCAATTCTTTGGGTGAAGGGATCCAAGTTTAAGATGCTCCCTAGGGCAAATAAAAAGACAGAGAGAATAGAAGAAAAGTTGAGCAAGCTTTTATTAGAAGGAAAAACACCTTGGTCTGACAGACAAGGTAGGTGCCCTCAGGGATTAGGGGCCACAACCTTTGTTCTCGCTCTAGTTTTATTGAAATCAGAATAAAGCAGTGGCCCACTCGGGGTGATGTGAGCCCTGGACGTGAAACTCAAGTTTTGCCTTCTTAGGAATCTTATGTGGTTTAGGGGAGTGGAGTTTAGCTCAGTTGGTAGAGAGCTGCTCTGTGCTCTCAGAAGCCCTGGGTTCAATCCCCAGCACCATCAAAAAAAAAAAAAAAAAAAAAAAAAGGAGAAAGAGCTGGAAACCCACTCCCAAAACAATCCAACATTGAAAACCCTGTGACTAGCAGAGAAGCACTGACATAGTGCTGGGCATGGTACAGTGTCGGGGAGTGTTTCATTCTCTTGTACTAGCATTGCTCACTACGCACTGGGCCCAACCCAAGGACACCTAACAGCAACAACATGTGGTTTAGGACTTATGGAGCCTAGTTTAAATAATTATTCATAATGGCTTTCCAAGCAACTCAGGAAGTCCTTCCAGAGTCAGAGAAGTGACTTAGTTCTCAACCTTCTAATCAGTAAAGAATCCTGCTGTTCCAGTTCTTTGTACCACCAGGTGCTAGTGATAACAGCCAGCCTTAATGTCTGATTATACTACCTAATAAAAACACAAGGGCTGGGGTTTAGCTCAGTTGGTAGAGCACTGCTCTACACTCTCTGAGGACCCAGGTTTGATCCCCAGCATTGCAAAAATGGGAAAAGGGTATGGCACTCCATTCCCGAAGCAATCCTGAAACAATCAGCCATTGAAAACCCCATGAGGGTCGCTATGAGTTGGACCCAACTCAATGGCACCTAACAACAACAATAACACCAGTATAGGTGCATTTTGAGCCATGTGCAAAGAGGCACATGGGAGCTGTAAGTTTCTTCTCTCTCTCAGAAAAAGCAGGAATATTCAAAACATTTCCAGGTGAAAGTATGAATATTTCAACCATTCCCCATAAAATGAAATGGACATGTCTGCTCAAGGCTTCTCTGCTGATGGAGTAGCCTGCTGTGCTTCTCTTCTTCAATAAATTTTCTTTTATCATGTGCTTCAGTATTAGTCAATGTCTGATTTCTATCCCACACAAAGCAAAGGACCCACCGAGCTATTAATGAAAGTATTAAAGCCTCAACCATTTGGCCCTTTGAGTTTTGTATCTTGCAGGGTTCCCCTATGTATGTGAACATTAATACATTTGCATGCCTTTTCTCCTGCTAATCTGACTACAATCAGTTGATTTCAGCAGACTCTATCT
Organism: Pedetes capensis; assembly: GCA_007922755.1. Classification (NCBI taxonomy): domain Eukaryota; kingdom Metazoa; phylum Chordata; class Mammalia; order Rodentia; family Pedetidae; genus Pedetes; species Pedetes capensis. The sequence continues at coordinate 31,997 of VMDO01018282.1, forward strand.
AAACTTCAAAGGGAAAATGTTGAACAGCCTACAGTTTGTGAGTCTGCAGCCATACCACTGGTGGTGTCCAATCCCGTCAGATCTCGGAAGCTAAGCAGGGTCTGGCTTGGTTAGTACTTGGATGGGAGACCTCCTGGGAACACCAGGAGCTACAGAATTGGGAGAAGGACCCAGCAACCCATTCCCCCCACCACTGAAAACACCCAATCAGCCACTGAAAACCCTATAAGTAGCAGAGAAGCATGACAATAGTGTTTCATCTGTTGTGCTCAGGGTCACTAGGAGATAGACACTGACTCGATGGCACCTAACAACAAGCTTGGATTGGAAAAATGTGCAGAGGTTTTTAGAGAAAATCTTCCTTTCAGGTCCTGAGTCATATCTCCTACAAAAGTTTCCCACTGGTCAGCTCATCAGCTACCATGCAGGAAGTCACCATGCTTTGAGAACAGTTCCCTGCCTTAAATCTTTAGCAGAGCAAATTTGTGGTCTAAAGTAGAGGAAGTACAGCTCAGAGTAGACTCATCGACTGTTCAAAGTGCTGATCCCAGGTTACTGGGACCTCCCTTAAATCACACCTTGGCAACTACCAGGCAGAGGAACTGGAAGGGAAGACTGCTAGCCCCTGACAGCCCCTTCGCACTGGGGAGGCAACCCCCACCACATTCAGTTATGTTATCGATAGAGAAGCTGTACACTTAAATTTCATAACAGAACTTACCCTTGTTTTCCATACCTCTTCTAGGACATATCTTTTTAACCAGAACTTTCCCCACACTCTTCTTAAGCCTGAAGTTTAAACTTTCTTTGAGATCCATCCATTGTTGTTGTTATTGTTAGGTGTTATTGTTAGTGCAACTCACAGTGACCCTATGTACAACAGAACAAAATACCACCCAACACTGTGCCATGCCCAGCACTATGTCGGTGCTTCTCTGCTATTCATAGGGTTTTCAATGGTGGATTGTTTCAGGAGTGGGCTGCCAGGACCTTCTCCCTAGCCTGCAGCACCTGGTATTCCTAGTTGGTCTCCGATCCAAGAACTTAACCAGGCTGACACTGCTTAGCTTCCAAGATCAGGCGGAATCAGATGCCTGGTTGCTTTGACTGCAGACTGAGATCCATCCTAGAGAGTCATTCCTTTCTCCAGGTTATCACTCACAGATACTTGAGGTGCCTGCAGCCATACCACTGTGGCATCCATCCCGTCAGATCTTGGAAGCTAAGCAGGGTTGGGCATGGTTAGTACTTGGATGGGAGATGCCCTGGGAACATCAAGTGCTATAGGCTTGTGAGTAGGACCTGGCAACACACTCTGCCAAAAAACAACTAGCCATTGAAAACCCTATGAATAGCAGAGAAGCATTATCAATATTCTTTCACCTGTTGTACATAGGGTCACTATGAGTCAGACACTGACCTGATGGTACCTAACAACAACATACTTGAGATATACTTATTACCGACCTGCTGTTTATTTTTCTGCTGTTAGTCTTTCATTACAGGGGGTCTGTCCCAACTAAGAACTATGGATGGTAGAGAGAAAATTATTTTTTCTCGACTACAGTGTCACTGAGAGCCCAGATAGCTCAGTCGGGGCTGGGATTTAGCTGGGCTGGGATTGAGCTCAGTTGGTAGAGCACTGTGCTGCAGTCTCTGAGGTCCTGAGTTCAATTCCCAGCACTGCAAAAATGGGAGAAGGACCTGGCAATCCACTCCCAAGGCAATCACGAAACAGTCAGCCATTGAAAACCCTATGAGGGTCGCTATGAGTCGGATACTGACTCGACGGCACCTAACAACAACAACAACAGTGTGACTGTTGCCCCCTCTATCACTGTCCTCTACTTGTCCCTCCTACTCTAAATTTTAAAATACCTGTTCTGAGACCACTATTTTAATCAGAATATATGGTATAAAGCATGTAAGAAGCCAGATAAATGTATTGTCCTAAAATTTTAGACATAAATCCATGTAAGCACCTTTCCCCACTGCCTCTTACTCCCGTCCCCTCCCTTCCTCTCTGTCTATTCTGCACTTTGCCATTACACTTAGGATTCTTTTCCAATTCATCCTTTCTAGACCGTAAGCTCTCATCTTTCTCCTTCTCCTTCCTTCTTTTCTTCCTTGTTGGTGGTTTTTTGTTCTCTTATTCTAAATTTAATGACTTTCAAATTATAAAATCCTGTAAGTTTTCCCTGGTTGAAGACAAATGTCAGTCTGGCAATTCTGAGAACATTTTAAAAGAAATATAATTTCATTACTTCTAAGGACACAAAGATAGCACTAGTTGGAAGGGGAATAAGAGTGTTGTGCTTTAATGGACCAGAATTATAATTATCCTATTTGTTGTTTGGAGGCAAATTCAGACTCACAAAGAGATGAGCATTTCCCTTGTTCATGCTCTTAGTTCCATTACTAATCTTATTTTCTTAGATACATAAAACCTATTACAGAGTAATATTCATTATAAAAATTAATCCCAGAGTCTCCTATAATTGCAAGTACTAATCCCTGAGACCCATCCAATGTTTTATTGATGTGGTCATAACAAATTAGCCACCATAATAAGTTCAGATGTTTGTGTGGACTTCCACTGACTTAAAGTCAAGAAAAGTGTGCATCAAGACTGTATCCTTTCATTTTACCTGTTCAATCTCTACGCAGAACAAATAATTTGAGAAGCTGGACTTTATGAAGAAGAATGTGGCATCAAGATTGGATGAAGACTCATTAATAAGATGTGTTATGCAGATGATACAACTACAGTATGGACTGTGCCTCAACATCAAAAAAAAAAAACACAAAAATCCATACCACCGGGTCAGTAAGCAATTTCATGATAAATGGAGAAAAGATTGGGATTATCCAAGATTTTGCTTGACTTGATTCTATAATGGACACTGATGGAAGCAGCAGTCAAGAAATCAAAAGACACATTGCTTTGGGAAAAGCTGTGGCAAAAGACCTCTTTAAAGTGTTGAAAAGCAAAGATGTCACATTGAAGACAAAGATGTGCACATCATATGGTTGTGAAAGCTGCATGTTGAATAAGGGAGACAAGAGAAGAATTGATGCTTTTGAATTGTGGTGCAGGACAAATATTGAATATACCATAGACTGCAAAAAGAACCAACAGATCTGTCCTAGAAGAACTGCAAGCAGAGTGCTCCTTGGAAGCAAGGATGGCTGACTGCATCTTACATATTTTGGACATGTAGTCAGGAGGGACCAATCCCTGGAGAAGAACATCATGTTTGGGAGAGTGGCAGGTCAATGAAAACAAGGAACACCCTCAACTAGATGGATTGACACAGTGTCTGCAACAATAGGCTTAAACATAAGAAAGTTTATGTACCTGGCGCAAAGTTAAGGACTGTTTCATTCTGTTGTACACAGGGTCACTATGAGTCAGACCTGACTCAACAGCACTTAACAACAACAACAACAACAACAACAACAACAACAATTTTTATATGAAATGAGAAAAGCAGAGCAGAAAAAGTCAGAGTGTGGCTGGCTGATTCCAGATCCTAGGTGCCTCAACCTGCCAGTCCTACATAGTTACTTCTTGTACTGGGGAGTTGTTCCAGTTTGGCTTGTTGTTATTCCCTCTGTGACATTAGAATCAGAAGGATGGAAGTGATATTTGATAACCGGTATGTTTTGGTTTAGAGGTAGAATGAGCGGGAGAGATTGGCGTAGGTTCACTTGACCTGGAGTTCTAAAAAGGCTGTGAACTCTAAGTATCACTAAATTGTATGCACTGAACATGACAAAGCAATTGTACCAATAATAATTAGGTTCCCACTACTCTGAGCAGGACTCTAGAATAAATAAGAAAGAAATACATCTTGCTGATGTAATAACTTGGAATAGAAGGCCCTGTGAGGAGGATTCCACAGACTTGGTGCAAAGTAAGGAGTTCTAGAGAAGAAGTGAGTCTTGGTAGGACATTCACCTGTTCAGATAATGTGAGCTCCCACCTCCACCCTCTGCCCCTTGATTTCACTGACTTCTTCTTTAAAAAGCCAAGTGATCAAAATGTGTGGGCTTAGAGAGAAGTCTGGCCACCAAGAAGTGCTGTAGAGGAATCAGGGCAGCCTGCGAGGCCATCGTTGGGGAAGGACAGAGAGTGGTTACTTTCTCCAGTGTCAGGGATTCATAACACCTTGTGAAAACATAAAGTGTAGACAGTTGTTAAGACCAGGATAACAGTGTTTAAAAATGAGGGTTAGACTTTCTTTAGTGGGCTTAATCTATTCCTTCAAGTACTTCTTTGATTCATTTATGTTGTTGTTGTTAGGTGCTGTCGAGTGGGTATCCGACTCATAGCAACCCTCATAGGGTTTTCAATGGCTGATTACTTCAGGATTGCCTTGGGAGTGGATTGCCAGGTCCTTCTCCCATTTTTGCAGTGCTGGGAATTGAACTAGGGACCTCAGAGATTGCAAAGCAGTGCCCTACCAACTGAGCGAAATCCCAGCCCCTTTTTCAGTTAACTTATAAATGAATCGGGGCTGGGATTCGCTCAGTTGGTAGAGCGCTGCGCTGCAGTCTCTGAGGTCCCGAGTTCAATCCCCAGCACCGCAAAAATGGGAGAAGGACCTGGCAATCCACTCCCAAGGCAATCCTGAAGTAATCAGCCATTGAAAACCCTATAAGGGTCACTATGAGTCAGATACAACTCGGCACCTAACAACAAATAACAACAACTAGTGGAATAAGGGTAGATGCTATAATAAGCACCCTTTAAAAGTTGATTATTTGGAATACCAAAAGTAATAGTGAAAAAAAGCACAACTTCTATGTCAAATGGTAAGAACATATTGCCTCTAGGAGGCCTTTTATTGAAAATGTGGTCAAGTAGATCTTCATGAGTCTAATTCAGAATCCAATGAACTTGATTTTTCTGTGAATATGTTTAATTATGGTAATCAGAATGAGATGATTACTAATACAGAAGCAAATAGCATATTAACTACTCGTGATTATGTTAAGCTACTTTTTATTTATGGCCAACTACTTGATCTAAGTCAGTTATACTATTAATACTTGAAAGTACACACCTTTCCAATAAATGAATACAAAAAGGACTTGTCCCATGACATCTACAAAGGTTATTAGCAGAGATTCAAACCTGAAGCACTGATTAGATATGAAATGAAATTTTAGTTGATGCAAAAAGTATACTATTAGTAATGCCATACCAATGACTGCATATAATCCATGATACCCTCTTTCCCTTAAAAAATTTTTTTTCTCTATAGATGGTATTAGAAATAGTAAATCTCTTTCATAATATTCTGAAGCTTGCAACTGATGGGATTCAGGACATGCAATCCCAGAATATGGCACCTTAGTTGGGTGGAGAAAAAAAATACCTTTTTTTTACCCATCATTAAGTATAGCTGAGACACCTATAACAAAAGACAGATTAGCTAAAGAAAAGCACATAACTATATTTAGAATGGCTGGGATTTAGCTCAGTTGGTAGAGCGCTGCACTGTAGTCTCTGAGGTCCCGAGTTCAATTCCCAGCACCGCAAAAATGGGAGAAGGACCTGGCAATCCACTCCCAAGGCAATCCCAAAACAGTCAGCCATTGAAAACCCTATGAGGGTTGCTATAAGTTGGATACCAACTCAACGGCACCTAACAACAACAACAACATATTTAGAATATTTCAAATGACATGGGCCTTTGAAAATGAAGACAAGGTATTTTTATGCTTAGATTTGATAGGAAAGTGGTAGTCACAGAGAAGTATGATTTGGTGAAGAGGGTATTGTCTAATGGGAATCAACCAGGGGAACTTAGCCAAATCTGTTTGCTCACATTTTTTTCTGTATCCCTATATCTTCAAAAGGAGCTAGGCTTTAGCTCAGTTGGTAGAGTGTTGCTCTGCAGTCTCTGAGGTCCCGAGTTCAATCCCCAGCACCACAAAAATGGGAGAAGGATGTGGCAACCCACTCCCAAAGGAATCCCCAATCAGCCATTGAAAACCCTATGAATAGCAGAGAAGCACTAACAATAGTGTTTTGCCTGTTGTACATAGGGTCAACATGAGTTGGACACTGACTGCATGGCACCTAACAACAACAACAATATATATATACACACATATGTATATATATATGTGCGTATGTGTATGTATGTGTGTGTGTGTGTGTGTGTGTGTATATATATATATATATATATATATATATATATATATATATATATATATATAAAGGTTCATGTCATGTGTCACCTGGGCCAGGCCACAGTACCCAGACATCTTGTCAAACATATTTGGATGTTGGCAGGAAGATATTTTTTAAGATAAGAGTAACATTTAAATCAGTAGACTTTAAATAAGCAGATTGCCCTGCATAATATCGGTAGGCTTCATCCAATCAGTTGACACCTTAGAAAAAACACTGAGTCCCCCAAAGGAAGAGGGACTTATGCCAGCCAACTGCCTCTGGACTAAAGCTCAGCCCTGACTCTACCTAGGTCTCCCACCTGCCAGCCTCGCAGGCTGGAAGCAGAGGTGGGAGTCCCTCCTGCAGTCTTGAGCTAGAATTGCCTCCTCCGAGGACATGATAAATTTGCTTAATACAGTTACTGCCTTGGCATCCCATTTGAGGTCTGACCTAAGGCTTTTTGAAACCCAACTATACCTCATCACTTTTGGCCTAGGTAAAATTTCCCTCTCCCTGTGCAGGTGTTTGAGTAACAGCCCATTTATTCCTCATCCCACTGCCCTAAAACCCAACATGTTCCATAGCTGCTGACCACAGTAAAACTTACTGGCCTATACTGGGCTCCTATAAATCCGTTGGTCCCTTCATGCAGGCTGTCTTTCAACTAGCCAATTCCCACCCTCCTTGGGAAAGCCTAAAGGATAACACCCACAGACCTTCATAAGTACTTCCCCCCAGGTCCTTCCTCTCTCTCTTCCCCTCCCCGAGTTGAGCTCCTAGCAACCCCCAGACTTCCCACTGGCCCTCCCACTGGCCCTCCTAAGCCCTCTGACCTCTACAAGTAATAGATGTCTTGTGTCTTGCACTTTGATCCCATTTCCTTTTTGGGTCTCACCTAAGCCTCACATCTAAACCTAATTTTAAGCTCTTCTCTTCCTGGAGAACTCCTTGTCCATATCTCCAATGTGTACTAACAAACTCACTAACTTTGTTTCACAAAAAAAGGAAACTGAAAAATAACCTAGTTTTATCCCACCAAAGCTTTCCTAGAGAGGGGCTACGTTGCTTTATGACTACTCTCAACAGAGAGACCTCGAGACCAAATTAGAAATAAACCATAAAGATAAAAATCACAGCAAAGGGAAAACAGTTTTTGCTCTCATTAAGGCCTTCCAAATGATTGGACCAAACCACACGGCATCTAACAACAACAACTGATTGGATTACACTCACGCACACTAGTGTGGATAATCTTTACTTAAAGTCAACTGATTGTAATTGTTAACCACACCTACAAACTACAAACTACCCTCATGACAACACCTAAATTACTGTTTAAGTAGCTGGATATGGGAGCTTAGTCAAAGTCACACACACACACACACACACACACACACACACACACACACACACCCATCACCTCCCCAGCATTACATAGGAAAGTAAGGCCTAAAGCTTATAGTTCATCTGGTGATCCTTTAATTTGTTCTTTGTAAACTAGCTAGTCCTCTGAGGAAGTTTGCCCTTTTTGAGACAGCAATGATTATTGTAGTAAATGTGAACCCAGGACTATTTCTATGGTGAATACATGACATATTTATACAGTATAACCTAAAAATCAAATTGATGGTCTTGTTCTTCATTATTTCTACGTAAGAATAAGATTACCTCGGTTCCTCAACAATAAACATAACATAAAGTAAAATTCTTCTGATCTAGATAAAATTATAAGTCCTTTAAGAGTTTCAAAAATATCAGAATATACAAGTAGGTTGAGCACCCCTAATCCAAAAATCTGAAATCCATTTCTGAGAATTTTAGGTTTCAGATTTTCAAATTAGATAGGCTCAACTGGAAAAGTCTGCGCAAATAACCAATGTGGCCTATGCATATGCTCCAAAATTTCCAAATTCCAAATCGGGATTCCAAAATTCCAAAATCGGAAATACTTCTGGTCCCAAGCACTTTTGGAAAAGGAATACCCAACCTACATTGATATAACTTGGATCTTTGCTTCTTTCTTGATCAACAAGTCCTGATGAATAGCATCTAAAATGAAAGGAACTTGCTAAACGAAGGGAGAAGGTGTACCTTGGTGCCTGCAGATGCGAGATTGCCCACTAAAAGGGGGACCCTCTTCACTTTGTTGCAGCTCCTCACACGTGTTAAGGAGAACATTGAAGAGTGAAGCCTTATTCCAGTAGGGGAAAAGGCAATTCTGTAGGCATTACAAAAGGCCAACCTTCAGGAAACGTGCAGACTCATTTCAGAGAGACTAATCTGCCCTGGACGCTGAACCTCAAGCAAGCGTCATTCACTACCTTCTGGCTCTTGAGCCTCCACATTCCAGGAATCTGTTCCTAAGAGTGGGAGTGAGGTAGGAGATCAAACAGCTCACAAACTAGATCTGTGCCTCCAGCCCTACCCAGGTCTTCTAGCTGCCTCCTGAAGTGAGTTTTCAAGCTGATATACTTTCTGATTCATTCCCTGGAATGCAGTGGGCTGGTAGGATTTAAAACAATTGAATCCTTATTAATCCCTCACCTTGAGAACTTCTATGAGTATCCACTGTACTGACAGCAAGTTGTGTTCCTAGATCTTGAAGAAAATTATACATTGGGAACCCAAGATTATGGTTAGGGATTCTTATGATGTTAGTTGGTAAATTAGCCAGATACGCAAGATCATTCAAGATCTGGATCTTCCTACACATCTGACATGATTTATTCTCACTGTTCTATACTCTTACCCCACGCTATACCCAAGTAGGACCACGAACTCTACTTATGCTATCCCAAATCACATCATGTTTATTTACACACTCCACATTTGAACAAGCTGTTTGTCCTAGCCAGAAAGCCTTTTTCCTCTTTCCCATCTTGTTCAAGATCTAGCTTGGTGAATTCTGAAAAGTCTTCTCTGTTTTTTACCTCTACCTTGAAAGCTTGAGTGAGACTTAAAGCTGGAACCATCCTGTGGAAATATTTTATTTAACTATCTTTATCAAGTGAGACATTTTCAAAATGCATTATTCCTTTGGACACACTCACATTCAGAACCGCGTGAATTCAGTGGAAGGCTAAAGGGATTTGAGGGTCTTCATCAAAAAATGTTGATTTATATGCACATTCTTTTGCCAAGTGAGATTTGTAAATTATAATATTTTATTCAATTCCTTTATTTTTAGTCATGCACAATATTCAGGCAACAACTCATCTCATTGCCTCAAAGAGCAAAGAAGAAGCTATGGAAGCCACAGCACCACAGTGCTGGGGTGGAGGTGTGGTGGGCAGATGATGAAACAACATTTTTAGTGAAAATCAAAATCCAAATTGTTACAGATAATGAAGCTGCCATTGGGCCATTTAGCTTGATTCCGTGATTGCCCTTTTCAGAATCTCCTTTGGTCAATAGTGGTAAATAAAGCTTTTGAAAATGTTAACTGCTTAGAAGTCTTTCCATCACAGGAGAAAACATCTGAGTCTAATTTTTTTCCTGTCTATTCAATAAGGAAATCAGTGTTTCATTTGCTTCTCCGTCTTGTGCTAAAGTGTCCGTGCTTATACATATATTTTATGAGTTGCTTCTCAGTAATTTTTCTTCTTTCTTAATAGCTATTTTATGTAGATAAAGATAATGACATTCTTTTGCATTTACAAGAGTCTCTAGTATATCTTGTGAAGTTGTACTTAGTCCTGACACTGTGCCGAGAATGCTGGTGAGAGCATTTCTTGTTTCTTTTAATCTGTTTTGCGTAGTGGCAGAAAGAGCATGAAGCAGACAGTATCATAGAGCAAGAAATTCTAAAAACAAATCAGTTATTTTATTTTAATATATAATCTTCATTTTTCTTTTAGTACATGATGTTGAACTCAGGGCTTTGTGCATACTAGGCAAGTTCTCCATCACTGAACCACACCCCAGCCCCCTTTTCCTTATGTTTAAATTTTGAGACAGTGTCTTGCTAAATTGTGCAGGCCACCTCTGCTTCAAATCTCCAATCCTCCTGTCTCGGCCTCCCAAGTAGCTGGGATTACAGGAGTCTAACACTGGGTCAGCACGCAACTTCACACTAAATGGAGAAAAGATTGAGGTTGTCCAAGATTTTACTTTGCTTGGCTCTATAATCAACACCCGTGGAAGCAGCAGTCAAGAAATCCAAAGACGCATTGCTCTAGGAAAAGATGTGGCCAATGATCTCTTTAGAGTATTGAAAAGCAAAGATGTCACATTGAAGACGAAGGTGCGTCTGACTCATGCCATGGTATTTTCAGTGGCATCATATGGTTGTGAAAGCTGGACATTGAACAAGAGAGACAGAAAAAGAATTGATGCTTTTGAATTGTGGTGCTGGAGACGTCTATTGAATATACCATGGACTGCCAAAAGAACCA
>VMDO01018283.1:0-19505 GCA_007922755.1 Pedetes capensis
GTCTCTCTTTCCTTGAGGCATCAGAGGCTGAAGTCCTAGTATTTTCTCTGGGGATTTTTGCTTTGGTTTGTTTTTTGTTTTTTAAGGCAATCAATTCTACTTACATTTAAGAAAGTGCCGTGTTCTGGTAGGCTTTACTTTAAAAACAAAAGGTGGAAATAGATTTAAAAAATTAATGGAACTCGTGAGCACATGATGATTTGTGTATTAGTCAGCTGTCATCACTGTAGCAACCAACCAAAACAAACTTATGGAGGAACGGGATTTATTGAGGGCTCACAGATCAGCCCATAATAAAGGAGGGCAGGACAATCCCAATGTAAACCATGCAACTTCATGAGTACATTGGAAAAACAGGGGAATATAACCCAAATATGCATATGAGTTTTACTACATATTAGTCAAAAGTTTCCATAAACCTTGTAAGTTGATAAAAGTGTAACCAAAAGTGATGTAATAGTTGCATGATGGAAAAAGCCAATGCTATATTACTCTGTTTGTTGTTGTTGTTAGGTACCGTCAAGTCGGTATCCGACTCATAGCGACCCTCTGTACAACAGGGGAAACACTATTGTCAGTGCTTCTCTGCTGTGCATAGGGTTTTCAATGGCAGATTGATTTTTGGGAGGGGGTTGCCAGGTCCTTCTCCCAAGCCTACAGCTTCTGGTATTCCCGGGCAGTCTCCCATCCAGGTACTAACCAGGCCCGACCCTGCTTAGCTTCTGAGATCTGACGGGATCGGATGCCACAGGGCTACAGCTGCAGGCCTATATTACTCTGTACCCCACCATTATTTAAATAATGGGAGAAAAAGAGAAAGAAAGAAAGAAAGAGAGAGAGAGAGAGAGAGAGAGAGAGAGAGAGAAATTAAAAACTGGATAAATTAAAAGCAAAAAAAAGATCAGTTCACAATGGTGGTGGCATAGGCGGGGCAGCAGTAGGAGACAGGGCCAATGACAGATGGCATTATATCTTGGTGAGCAGGAAGAGAGATTGGAGCCATAGGTCCAGTATAAAAACATTCAAAGGCTCACCCTCAATAACTCACTTCTACCAAACCAGACCACGTCCCAAAGTTCCAGAGCCTGCAAGGAGAGAGCTACTGTCTGGAGATCAAACCTGTGGGAGACATTTTATATCCAAAGCATAACAACTTTTCGTAGCTTTGACATCTGACTGCTGGAGAGTGAGGAGTAGATGGAGAATAACATAAAGCTTTCAATTAAAATGTTCAGACCACTAGATATTTTGTCAAAAGTTATTAAACAACTGTAATGTATTGAATTTGGAGAGACCTAGCTTTCCATGTATTACTAGGGTTTAAAAAAATATTTTTTCTATCCAATATTCAGCCTTCCTGCTCTAGAGAATTCTCCACTCTGAGTCCTAGGGTTAGACATATCCATTTCTCTTATAGAAGCTAAAAAATCCAAACACTTTCCCAGCTTCCCTTGCAGCTAAGTCACAGCTAATCAGATGAACCCACAGACTTAACCAGAAGCTGATAATGCAGACAAGCAGGGCCAACAGAAAGGCATTCTGATGAAGGCAGCAGCCATAGCTGCAATAGCTGGTATCCAGGAAGAGTGATGGCCACAACAGTATAATCTATAATGTCCTCTGTTTAGAGGGATGTCAAGCATCCTCATTAGGCTGTTTCTTGGGTACAATTTTAGGCTTGGTCTGACCTACCATTGTCCCTCCCTTGTCACAGGTCATTTTTCTAAGCCTGGGTTTTCCTGGTAATTGAGCTTCCCAGTTGCCATTCTATAAATTCTTGTTTTCAAATCATCTGAAATTAATTTCTATTTTTTGCAATTAGGAATATGATGGATGCACTAGTTATGTGATTTCAACAAGTCACTTAATGATCCAACTCTCATATTCCATGTTGTTGAAATGGGTTCAAACTCCTGTATCTTTCATTTTGTCACTCAGCAAATATATAATCACTGAACATCTACTAGGTGCTAGGTACTGTCTGGTATCTCCTGCAGGCTTAGATTTATTGTCAGATAAGAAAGACATACATTAAGAAATCACTGAAATAATTTATTACTATTGTATGAGGTTCCTTGAAAACTTCATAGAAGCATTATTCATAACAGCAAAAATTAGGCCAAATATTTACCAACAAATAAATGGTGAAACAAAATGTGGTATATTCTTACAAAGGAATATTATTCAGCCATCAAAAGCAATGAAATACTAGTACAGGATCCAACATGGATGAGTCTTGAAAATATTGTGTTAAGGGAAAGAAGGTAAATGCAAAACGCCACATATTGTATGATTCTAGTCCTATGAAATATCTATTGTTATTGTTGTTAGGTGCCATGGAGTGGGTGTCTGACTCATAGCTGTCAAGTAGGAAGCCAAAAACCTGTAAACTCTACCAGACCTTTATTGCAGAGAAGCTGCCAGGGCTATCTCTAACAAAGGAGATAGCAACTGCAGGGAAAGGAAGGGGTGAGGCTTTTATGGGCCCTTGCTGGGAGGGGGAAAGGGGTGATCGATGTGTCATATCGGGATAGGTAGGAAGCAGGTGCATGGAGGGTTCTGATAGGCTGGAAGAGGGAAAAGGAAGTAGTCATCAGTTGCCAGCAGGGAAGATTTTGAGTTAGGTTTTGGCAGGCTTTTGGTGGACTTTTGGAGGACTGGGACATAATGGGTAGAAGAAGACAATACCTTATAGGAAGGTGCCATTTTTATAACAGGTCCTGCCTAATAATAACAAACCTACATACACCAGGAAAAACACTATTGTCAATGTTTCTCTGCTATTCATAGGGTTTTCAATGGCTGATTGCTTTTGGGAGTGGATTGTTGGGTTTTCCTCCCAAGCCTACAGCATCTGGTCTTCCCAGGTGGTCTCCCATCCAAATACTGACCAGGCCCGACCCTGCTTAGCTTCCAATAGCTGATAGGATCAGGTGCCACAGTGCTACAGCTGTAGGCTATGACATATCTAGAACAGGCAAATCCATAGAGATGTATTAGTGGTTTCCAGACACTGGGGGAGGAGAGGATGGGGAGTGACTGCTAACAATTACACCGTTTCCTTTCAGTGTAATGAAAATATCCTGGAACTGCTGCAGATAGTGACAATGGGTGCACGAATTTGTGAATATACTAAACCCACCAAGGCTGGGCGTGCACACACCTATAATCCCAACAACTCAGGAGGCAGAGGCAGGAGGAACCCCAGGTCAAGGACAGAGGCAGCCAGCATAACTTAGTAAGGCCCTGTCTCAAGGTAGAAAATAAAAATGAGGCTAGGGGTGCAGCTCAATAGCAGAGCACTTGTAAAATATGCAAGAGGCCCTGGGCTCAGCCCCCAAGCGCACACACAAACACACACACAAAAAAAGTCAAAACCCACTGAGTTGTATTACTTTAAAACGGTAAGTGTATTATAGTGCAAAAGAGGGCTCTCACTTATTCCACTCCTCATCGTTGCTTACCTTTACGTGAGGCCTCCTTTCTGTCCCAGTGCTGATAGTGCTCCTCAGGCAACCCCAGGTGCGTGCCCCTTTGCCTTAGCAGCCTCATTATAAAAAGACCCTCCCTGTGTCCTGGTCTCTCTAGATCAATGTCAAAGAAAGACTCTGATTGGCCTTTCTTAGGTCACATGGCCCCCTCCAGACCAACCACTGCAGGCAACTCTCACAAGGGGATTGGCTTCCCCAATTACCCAGCAGCCTCTGTGAGGAGAGGGAGGGGTACCCTGGAAAGGGAGAGATTTTCCCCCACAAAGAAAAGGAGGATTTGTTACCATAAAAGGGAAGATAAGATGGTATGGTTAACAGCTAACAATATTTCTCCATTCACCATGATCACTACAGAGAACCAAGACTATTTCAGAGGTGCCAGAAAAACCTCCAAAAAGATATTGAAGATAAGACAGGGAATAAATAGAAATAGTGAAGTATCTGAGGAAGATTGCCCCAGGTGCACAGAGAAGGAATACCCCGCAGGAGACAGTGCATCTTACAATGCACCCTCTACTTTAAACCACTAAGTAATTGTGTTATTATTGCTCTAAGACCCACGAATCCTGCCTCCCAGGTGAGGTCCATTTCTGCTCTGAAGAGCTGGGACTTACAAAACATCCTGACCAGGATTTCACTTAGCAGAAGCTCAGCCCTGAAAGCTGCCCCTAGCCGAGGAGTAGTCACCTAATTCTTGAAGTCTCTCCAGCTGTTTAGTATCATTAGCACAAAAAATACCATTTCATGCCTGGTGTTCCAGCCCTCTTTTCACATAAAACTTACAAGCAGATATTTTAATAGTCCTCGCTCTCAGCTAGGTAAACCTGTGCTGGGGGAAGATAAGATCAGCTCAAGCTCATTGCTTGCATCTTGGAACACGCTGCACGGCAGATTCGCTTTTTTCTTTTCTTTTCTTTTCCTCGTTCTTTTCTTTTTTTTAATGGCAAAAGGGAGAAGGGGCGGTGTAAGACTAGGCTGGTATAGAAGCATAGGCTTTATGAGCTCGGGAAGAGAATATTAAAAATTATTCAGCCGCTCATCTTAAAGATCAGAAAATCAAGAACTGGCTAGAAGGCTTCACCTAACTTGGTCAAAGCCTTCCAGATGTTCCTGGCCCCTGAAGTACCGGTTTCTGCTTTACTCAGGACCCACTTGGTTTCAGAGAACAGAAATCAGTGAGAAGTTCACCAACAGGGCTGCATCCGGGGATTCGAATGACATCATCAGGATGCTCTTGCGTTCTACTTACGATTACCAGCTGTACCAGTCCTCCTAGGGCTGAGGGGTTCCTAGGATGTGGAACTTCAAGTTTGAAAATCAGGACAAGTCCAGGCAACCTGGGATGAGCGAATCACCCTGGTCTTCATCTTCTGCTCCAGCAGGTTCTCCTGTCACAGAGGCAAAGTTTGAAAACCCTACTGCCAAAAGCTCTAGGGTTGTGTCCCACGCTCCCGGCAACTCCTGGTGAATGGACATTCCTAGTCTCACCAGCAAGAGGACTGCATTTGGCTCTACTTGACCTGATTTGGGTCATACGCCCTTTAGCCTGTTTCCAAGAGGATGATTAGTCAGGCTGGTGGCTCATGCTCAGCACCTCCTAGACCTTCTAGAAAAATGAACACAGAAGCCACCACACTATAGTCACCATTACCCTTCTATCGCTGTAATTTGATGTCCATGTATGATTCGGAACCATACCACTACGTGTGTGTGCACATACATATGTAATGGTTGTCGTTAGGTGCTGTCCAGTCAAATCTGACTCATGGTGACCCTGTATATAACAGAACAAAATACTACCATACACTGTGCCGTGCACACGATCTTTTTATGTTTCAGCCCATTGTTGCAGCCACTGTGTTTCCTCTCATTTTGAGTCATACTGCATCAGCAAATGGAGGTCCCAGGGGCTTTACTCCATTCTCATCATTAAGGTCGACTCTACTTTGAGGAGGCAACTCTTCCCCAGTTGTCTTTTGAATGCCTTCAGGGGTTCATTCCCCAGCACTATATTTAACAGTGCTTCTGCTATTCATAGGGTTTTCAATGGCTAATTATTTCAGGTGTGGGCTGCCAGGTATACATGTGATAGATGATATGTTGTTGTTGTTGTTGTTGTTGTTAGGTGCTGTCGAGTAGGTATCCGACTCATAGTGACCCTCACAGGGTTTTCAATGGCTGACTGTTTCAGGATTGCCTTGGGAGTGGATTGCCAGGCCCTTCTCCCATTTTTGCGGTGCTGGGAATTGAACTCGGGACCTCAGAGACTGCAGCACAGCGCTCTACCAACTGAGCTAAATCCCAGCCAGATAGATGATATACATAATCATACATCAAGATGGCACTACTGGCCCAGTAGGAAATTAGTCCCAGAATCTAGATGTCAAATCCAGATGATATAGTTTGCCAAGGCACTTTTTATAAGCGTATAAAAGGACACCACATTGGTTTCAACATGACTAATTCACTCTGGAAAGATAAGCGCTCATCCCCACAAACCTAAATGTGTCTCTTACGAAGAAACGAGGCGACCTAAGGAAGTAGTCCTCCCAGAACACCCTCCAGCCTGAGACCCTCTGGTGGCCATTGCTGATTGCTGAGTGTGGACCTTCTATTGTTGCCACAGGAAACTGAGACACCTGTAAGAGTTAATGCACCTGTCCTCTGGCTACAGAAGGGGCAGCCCCACCAAAGGCACATTTGCAAAGTATCCAGATGGCGTGATTCACCGAGGAAAATGAGGGTGCTGTTGCTCAAAGAAAGGGGAAGATGGGTGTCAGAGGAGTCAAAAGCAGAACTCATCAGCTTCCCACACAGCTGTGTAGTCCCACAGATTTGTCATGTTATCCTGCAGGTGTTATAATGGTGACCCATAGAAATGGTAAAGAGGCACTGCTTTAACGTGGCTCAGTAGAAAAGGCAAGGGGCATGAATCAGGGAAAGCCAAGGAGGAAAGCTCCTCTTCATCCCTTTCTGACTGGGCTTTGCATTCGCCCTTCTCTGCCTGGGTCTGTGCCCCAGGAGCCAGACCCCATGGGCTACATCCATAGACGCACTTGGCCTCTAGCTTCTGGTGGTGTTTTATCAATGCAGGTGCCTACAAGAGATGAGCAGGCAGAACAAGAGTCAGGTCAGGATATCGATCCCCTTAGTTCCTCTCTCCTGAGCCACTGGGACTTGGCTGTAACCTTCTACCAAGGGCCACGACTCCTATTGGGAGGCTTTCCCCACCAACTATGATTAGGCCCTAGCTCTGGGTTCCTATCACTGCTCCTTCCCCTTACCCCTGAGCCCTAAGGTGGGTAATACACGCCATGTGCTCAATAAATGTAATTTTACGTATCAGCAAACTCTTGTCGGCCCTTCTTCCCTTTGGTTCTAGGAAATAAGAAAAACAAAGCAGCACTTAAACCAACATGGGCGCAGTGGTGCACACTTGTAATCCCAGGCACTCAGGAGGTGAAGGCTGGAGGACTGTGAGTTCAAAGCCAGAGGCAGCCTGCCTAACTTAGCAAAATCCTGTCTCAAAATAAAAAGAAACAAACAGGCTGGGGGCGCAGCTCAGCAGTAAAGCACTTGCTAAAACATGCTCAAGGCCCTGGATTAACCCCCTAGTATCGCTGAAAAATTTTTAAAAAGCACCATTTTGATATGGCTCCCCTGATGTCTACCCATTCCAGAAACTTACCATTGCTTGTCCTTCATGCTGTATCCTGTTTTTTTGTTTTGTTTTGTTTTGTTTTTGTTTTTGTGTGTGTGTGTTTTGTTGTTTGTTTGTTTGTTTCAGTACTGAGGGTTGAACCCGGGGCCTTGCACTTGTATGCTCTGCAAGTGCTGGACCACTCAGCTGCACCCTCAGCCCATTTTTTTTTTTTTTTTTTTTTTTTTTTTTTTTTTTTTTTTTTTTTTTACTTTTTAAGATAGGGTCTAAGTTCCACAGACTGCCTCTGGTCTCGAACTTGCGATCCTCCTGCCTCCACCTCCCAAGCCACTGGGCACCACCACACCCGACTATCTTGTATTTTTGATAGCTTGCAAAAGGAAACTGATTTTGGCACAGATTATCTATGTGCTTTCTCTAGAAAGAGCTCCGGATTCATTGGTTTCCCCTGGTTAGGGGCTCCTGATACAGCTCAGCCTTCTGTCCTGTTTAAGCTCTGAAGACTAGCTTCAGCAAGCCACCGGTGTTCCAGGGCCCATTGCTATGGGAGAGGCTCACCTCAGCCCCAGGGCACTCTGCCCCTGCCCCCTGCAAGACCTCACAAGGCAGAAGGAAATCTTCACAACAAGCCCTAATTTGCCTCCCACTTCATCCCAGCATCTCCTACCATGCAATCTCTGCCCTAGCCACACTGAGTTCAACACTCTTCCCAGACACCAAGATATCAAGCCAGATCTTTCTTCAATTGTGTCCCTTTCTAGGAGACCCTCCATGATAATTTCCTCGTGCCACAATAAGTTCCTTCCTTCTCTACCCTCCTCTACTATTGGCACACATAGACCAGGCACTACACTTGAGTGCAAAGGGCCTGTCTCCCTGATAGAGGAACGTAACCACGAGCATTCATAAGGCATCTGTTGTGTGCCTGCTGCTCCAGAAACATCTCAGCTCATTCTCCGTGAAGGAGGTCTCTAGACCCTCAGTTGCCATGACTGCAGAGGTCATGTGATAAGTGGAGTTTGGGTTTGTTTGTTTGGGGTAGGTTTCATTTTCATTTTGCTGGGGGTTTTTTTCTTTCATTTTTGTTTTTGAATTACTTTGTTTTGATCTTGGTTTTAGTTTTGTTGGTTGGTTGGTTGATTTGGTTTAGTTCTTTGGTTTTCTTTTCTCCTCCTCAGTCTTATTCCACCCAATGTCCAGCACTGGCACAGAGCCAGCCTTCAACAGTATTTGTTATTTGAATAAATGAAAGGTAGTATTGTTAGAGCTGGGGGTATGGCTTAGTGGTAGAATGCTTGCCTAGCATTTGTGAGGCCCTGGGTTCAATCTTCAGTATGGAGGAAGAGGAAGAGCAAGAGGAGGAGGAGGAGGAGGAAGAGGAGGAGGAAGAGGAGGAGGAAGAGGAGGAGGAGGAGGGAGAAGAAGAAAAAGGAGAAGGAGGAGGAGGAGGAGGAGGAGAAGGAGAAGATTTTTCCATATAAGAATACTCCAAAGCAGAGACTTGATTACTCTCGCACACAGTCCCATAGCTTACCAGTGACAGCTGGGAGTCACATGTAGGCCCTCACACGGTGCCCAGCCTGTGCCTAAGTACAGGCCACATCTCACTCATCTGCCACTTAATGGCAGGGACCTTGTGTGGCTTCAAGAAAAGCTTAGAGAAGGAATAAATGAATGCTTGGTTACTGCAAATCCCAAGAGATTATAACTTGACAACAACCAGCTGAAAAAGATGGAGTAACAGCTAAATTCTACCACGTAAGTAGAAATTAATCTGCTCATTTATGGCATAGGCATTTTTGCCAGGAGTGTCCTAGGAGGAAAGTAGATTTGCCTAAGTTTCTGAGGTAAATAGACTTTGAAAATAGCCCCCATCTTTATTTCGCATTACTCTTGGCACGCCGTCCTCTTGGAAGCCTTCATGTAAATTTGGTGTTCGTAGAGCAAATTAACTTCAGTATCAGGGACTCCTGCTTTTTCAAAATTCATAGCTACAAAACCTGTAGGAAAATGAAGACTGCTTTTATGAAATGAAATCAACTTCCACTTGCATTATACAGGGGTCCAGCAGGTTACAAAACTCTGCTTGGATGGTTTAATTATGAAGTTTTAATCAAGGGACCAGTTACAGAGGTGTGGAGAGGGTTAAGGGGCCCTACCATACTGGCACAGGAGAAGAATTCATGTATTTGAATTATGGTGCTGGAGACAAATATTGAATATACCATGGACTGCCAAAAGAACCAACAGATCTGTCTTAGAAGAAGTGCAACCAGAGTGCTCCTTGGAAGCAAAGATGGCTAGACTGCATCTTACATATTTTGGACATGTAGTCAGGCAGGAACAATCCCTGGAGAAGGACATCATGTTTGGGAGGGTGGCAGGTCAACAAAAAAAAGACCCTCAACAAGATGGGTTGACACAGTGTCTGCAACAATGGGCTTAACATAAATAAGATCATATGCCTGGCTCAGAATCAGGGAGTGTTTCATTCCACTGTACCTAGGGTTGCTATAAGTTAGACCTCGCTTGGCACCCAATAACAACAATAACCATACTGGCAGCTGTAGGAAGCCATGCTACCTCTGGGTTTTAAGGAGCAAGAGGAGGAAAGTGAGCTCACAGAACCCCATGCAGGTGGAGAGTCTAGCAGAAAATGTGCTGGGAAGCAACCAAGGCAGCGGAGGAGCTGCATCTATGGTTCTTAGGCAAAAAGTGAGAGAGGAAGAGGGCTCTCACTCCTCTGCTCGCAACCCTTTATCTGCCGGTCACCTTAAGTGACTAAAGGTACCTGGAAACCAGAGGGTAAGGTGAGCAGTCTACAGACTCAGTCTCCCTGGACCTAGAGCTGGGTAGAGAAAGGAGCAATGCAGAAAACAACCTGTGTGGTCTGTGTTCTGGCAGCTACTCACCATCCGCCAAGTCCCCGATCCCCAGCACTACTGAAACACAAAATGTCTTAAACTATCATCAGGGTAAGGAGATGCCAGTACGTTCCCACTCTGACCGGAACTGAGATTGTAACATCCACAATGTAGCAGAAAGGTGAGAGGAAAAAGAACATCACAGACAGCCTAGACTCATGATGGTTAAATTGATGATTTTTTGACTTTGTGATATTGCAAAAGCAATCACAATTAGAAGAAACTGTCCTTTGATTTTTGAATTTTGATCTTTTCCCAATCAGTAATATGCATTTTGATCCTCTCTCACAATACTAGACAGCATCAGCCAGCAAGTCTCCCAGACAAGCTCCCAGTCAGCCACCCCATCACAGAGGAAGCACCAATCTTTACAGTGCACTGTGGTCAATAAAGTACGTGAGACAGTCGACACTGTATCATAGAATAGGATTTTAATTGAGTGATTTTGCCAGCTATAGGTGAGTATACATGTACTAAGGGTGTTTAAGGTCAGCTAAGGCTAAGCTGGGCTGGGATTTAGCTCAGTTGGTAGAGTACTGCTCTGTAGTGTCTGAGGTCCCGAGTTCAATTCCCAGCACCGCAAAATGGGAGAAGTACGTGGCCACCCACTCCCAAGGCAATCCCAAAACAGTCAGCCATTGAAAACCCTATGAGGGTCGCTATGAGTCGGACTCAACCCGATGGCACCTAAAAACAACAAGGCTAAGCAAATCCGTCCTAGAAGAAGTACAACCAGAGTGCTCCTTGGAAGCAAAAATGGCCAAACTGCGTCTTACATATTTCGGACATGTAGTCAGGAGAGAACAATCCCTAGAGAAGGACATCATGTTTGGGAGAGTGGCAGGTCAATGCAAAAGAGGAAAACCCTCCACCAGATGGATTGACACAGTGTCTGCAACAATGGGTTTAAACATAAATAAGATCGTTTGCCTGGCACAGAATCGGCAAGTGTTTCGATCTGCTGTACATAGGGTCGCTATGAGTCGGACTCGACTCGACGGCACCTAACAACAACAACAACAAGCTATGATGTTCAGTGGGTCAGATGTAGTAACTGCATTTTGATTTGATGATATTTTTAACTTGAGAAGGGTTGATCAGGACGGAACCCCATAGAAGCATCTGTATAATAAATTAGATAAGCCAAGCATACGACTCCCCAGTAGCTGGTCATGAGACTGAGGTCAACAACCGTAATTTCCTTGTTCCCCTACCCAGCTGTTATGGTTTGAATATAAAGTGTCCCCCAAAGGTCACATGCTTTAATAACATTTGGTCCCCATCGGGTGGCATTGTTTGTGGAGGTCATGAAACTTTGGGGGCGGATCTTAGCTTTGTGGCAGTGATGTCACTGGGGGTGGGCCGTGGGAGGTTTTTACCTAAGACCGGCAGCCCAGCTTGCTCTCTGCTTCCTGTTCGTGAAGATTTGTAAGGTCGGCTACCATGGGCCCTGCCACCTGCCACGGCGTGCCCAGCCACAATAATGGACTGATTCCTCTAACCGTGAGCTCCCAATGAGTATCTCTTCTCCCTACATTTGTCTCAGTTGGTTTTTCTGCTACAGTGACAACAGCTGACTAATACACCCTCCCACCTTCTCCTTACCCTCAGCACCCCAGAAAATTGGATTTTACTTTATAGAAAGAGCCAAACCTTCATCTCCACAGATCCAACCCCCAGGGATCCTGTCTTTACCAGGTTGTCACAATTTTCATGAATCATTATGATTGTATATAGGAGTGCCAAGAAATGAGTTCTTCAAGTTCTGCATATGTTTTTTGGTGTTGTTGTTGTTGTTGTTGTTGTTGGGTGCCTTCAAGTCAGTGTCTGACTCATAGCAACCCTACATACAACAGATGAAACATTGTTGTCAGTGCTTCTCTGCTATTCATAGGGTTTTCACTGGCAGATTGACTTTTGGGAGTAGGTTGCCGGCCCTTCTCCCTTGGTGTCATTAGCAGTAACCTAATTTCTATTGAGGGCTGGGATTTAGCTCAGTTGGGAGAGCGCTGCACTGCAGTCTCTGAGGTCCTGAGTTCAATTCCCAGCACTGAAAAAATGGGAGAAGGGCCTGGCAATCCACTCCCAAGGCAATCCGGAAACAGTCAGCCATTGAAAACCCTGTGAGGGTCACTATGAGTCGGATACCGACTCGACAGCCCCTAACAACAACAACAATTTCTTTTGATGATTCAGATGGATCAATCCAGTCAATACAGTAACCCTCCTGTTGGTGCAGTGGCGTGAGCTTAAAATAACTAGGGGACAGCTTTAAATTTAGTGGAACCATGTCTGTGTTTGCTGGTAGAAAGCATGACCCCCCAAATGCACCAACCCAAGCTTGCAAGGATGGAAGCTCAAGATACGGTATGAGTATCTTGGTTATTTGGAAGTGAGACTGTGTGGCTAACCAAGACAATCAAGGGCCCTCCGCTCTACACAATGGCAGCTATGTTAAAAACCAGTCTTCCACAACTCCAGTTCCAATTCTCATTTACATGGAAGAAAAATCTTCTTCTTCTCAAGGCCCTAACATCATCTTTCTGATCTTTCTCTCCCCTCTCCCCCTCCCATGACCTCCAGGAGGCAGAATGGGATCCCAGGAAGAGCACAAGCCCTGGAGTGAAAAGTCCTGTATACACATCCCAGCTCTGCCACTTGTGAACTGTGTGATTCTGAGCATGTTGTCTCATTTGCAGTTTCCTCGGGGATAACATAGGAACTAGAACACATTGTAGGAGTTTAGGGTAAGTTAAAGAAACCAAGGTACAAAAAAACTCAGGCACACAAAAGGCACTCGGTAAATTCTACTCCCTTTCTCCTGCCATCAAGCGAAACCACAGATCTGAAACATCAATCTTAGAAATTGTTTATAACAGAACACATGCCTCAGGTAAATTTATCAAATATCACCAGATGCACTTTCCCGGCGCCTGCAGCCATTCCACCCTGGCATCTGACCTCAGGTCAGATCTCGGAAGCTAAGCAAAGTCAGGCCTGGCTAGTCCTTGGATGAGAGACTGCCTGGGAACACCAGGTGCTACAGGCTTGGGAGATGGACCTGGCAGCCCACTCCCAAAACAATCTGCCATTGAAAACCCTGTGAATAGCAGAGAAGCACTGGCAATAGTCCAGGACTTGGCACAGCCTTACGTAGTATTTCATCTATAGTACACGAGGTCGCTATGGCAACGCCTAACAACAGAGTATTTTCCCAAGGCTCAGTCTTACTGCCCTGCTGATGCTCATGGGCTTATCAGCAGATTTTACAACTCTAAGATTTCCAATTTCTTATCTTGCATTTTCACGCAGAGACAGTTCAACATTCTTCCCTGTCTCAATACTTTTAAATCCGCCAGTTTTGTGCAAGGCAAAATCCTTCCTCTGGGCTGAAGTCCAATTTTCACAGCAGATGATTTCTTCTGGTAAGTCCTAATACTTACAAATCATCTTCTCTACTGAATTCAACCCTTGGCCCCAGTACAGACACACACAAGTACATAAGACTGGAGAGTCTTAGAGGAGGGATGGGTGAAGGTGAGGGTATTGGTATGTGATTTACTCTCTGATAACTCTCCTGCATGGAAGGGGTACACTGTCAGGATTATTTTTTGCAACCAATGGATGTCAACCCTAGCTCTCATAAGCACAAAGATGTTATTAGAAGATTATCAGGATCCATAGCATCAGCAAGAAGCTAAAGAAACAGACTTGAAAGATAGGCGAGAACTGAGAGAACCTCCAAGGATCAGGCAGCAAGGACTATAGGAAAGCTACTGTTAGGAACAATCCGTGGTCAGCACCTCTCCACTGACACTGGTAGGAATTCTCCTCAATTTCCACCACCCTCTTTCCATCTTTCTTCTAGAAGCGTGTGTGGTTGGTCAAACTTCGGTCACCTGCCTGCCCCTAGATGGACCACAACAGGGAGCAGGAAGATCTGGTCCCTTTCACTCCTATATTTGGAAATGAGCAAGGCTACATGCAGTGAGCTAACCCCTAAGCTAGGAGCCTAGCAGAAAAGGGGTCCTTCACCAGACAGTTAAAAAAAAAAAGAAAAAGAAAAAGAAAAAGAAGACACATTTTTATGAACATTCATTTACTTGTTGATTTTAGATCATTTCTTTTTTGCATATTTATTTAAAAGAAAGCCTGTTATCAATTGTTTGTCATGAGCAACCGTGCAAAATATGTATTGATGACATTTTTACAGCGTTTGAAAATGGAACATGTACAAAACTATGTGTCCAGAGGCTGTGACCACTGGCAGGAAAAAAAAAAAAGAAAAGTCTACTCTTTCAAGATGGATCAGATGGCTGAGTGCAAGAAGAAAAGAGACCTCCGAATGTTGTTCCAAGCAGAGCTCCTGCCTCTTCCTCTGGGCAGGCCTGGGCAGTTAGAAAGAAATCCTTCCAGCAGCGCAGGCAATCTTCCCAGGGCACATGAAGACAGAATTTGTTCTCTTCCTGGCCCTCAAGCCAGGGAGAGTGAGTCTCACTCAGAACAATGACATTCTAGTGTCAGCCCAAATCCAAGCATTCATTTCTTCTTTTGTCCAAACCAGAACCTTGAAATCCCTCCTTGGCACTCCCCTTTCCTCCCTCCTGGCCTCTGATCAGTCCCTGTGTCCTGCGGCATTGGTGGCGTTGGTCTCCCAAGAGCTATCTGTTGTTCTCCTGGCTCTCGTGCCCATCACCTGCTTTCTGAAAAGAGCACCATCCTCCTAGCTGGGCTCTTGCCTCCTATCCCACCCTCCAGCCCCCCCAGAGCTATCTATGCACAACACTGCCTACCCACTGGTGTCCCCCACTCACAGCTCCTCCAGGGTGCCATCACTCCAGACAAAGCCCAAGCTTTCTATTAGGACTCACGGAGGCCTCTGCACTGTCCCCACCAACCCCAGCTGCCCTCGTTCCCTGCCTCAGATTCTATCCCTCACCTGGCTCATGCTGTTCCTATCATTCAGGCCACCTTTTCTGCTGGCTCTACCACCTGGAATGCTTGCCTGATCAGTTCCTTCTCAGCCTTGCACACCTGGCTCAAGACAAGGTCAGGAACCCTCCTCTGACTGTCCCAGGCTGGGTTAGGTGTTTTGTCCTCATAAGTATCTAAAAGCACTTGTACCTATGTCTCTCATGGTACATATTGCATGGCGTTGTTGTTGTTGTTGTTGTTGTTGTTGTTGTGTTGTTAGGTGCCATCGAGTCAGTATCTGACTCATAGCAACCCTATGTACAACAGGCGAAACACTTTGTCAGTGCTTCCCTGCTATTCATAGGGTTTTCAGTGGTGGATTGATTTTGGGGAGCGGGTTGCCAAGTCCTTCTCCCAAAGCCTACAGCACCTGGTGTTCCCAGGCGGTCTCCCATCCAAGTACTAATCAGGCCCGACCCTGCTTAGCTTCCGAGATCTGACGTGACCGGATGCCACAGTGCTATGGCTGCAGGCAAATATATTGAATGCGGCTGACGGGCATTTGCCTTGCTTGGGATCAAACCCAGCTCCTTGGGCAGGAGGGAGCTGTGCTCTACCAACTGAGCCAAAGCCCCAGTCCTGTTGTTGTTAGGTGCTATCAACTCAGGTCCAACTCATAGCAACTTTATGTACAATAGAAGGAAACACTACCTGAGACTGTGCCATGCCCGGCACTATATCAGTGCTTCTCTACTACTATAGGGTTGCTAATGGCTTATTGTTTCAGGATTGTTTCAGAAGTGGGCTTCCGGTCGTTCTTCCATTTTATGCAGTCCTGGGGCTCGAACCCAGGACCTCCGAGAGGGCAGAGCAGCGGTCTACCAACTGAGCTAAAGGTGTACATATTTATATAGCTCTCTCTCTTTATTGCCTAAAAACTCTGTGTTCATCTCTGCGTTCTGAAAGCTGCTTCAGAACACTGCCAGGAACACAGCAAGGATGTGGTGCATCCCTAATGAAACAATGAATGAAGGATATTCTATAATAAATTTTACTACCTATAAAATGGCCACAAACAGAACTAAAGATAAGCACTCCTTTGGCTTACTTGACAGAGGAAGAAGAAAATCTAAGTTATGTACCATTGCATCAATAAATACACAATTTGACGACATTTAGCAAAGGGCTTTCATGGAATACCATTTTTAGCAAAGCAGATGTTTAAACGACTAAATTATTTCTTAAATTACTATCAACAGTCAAGGCTGGTTGGAACTATCACGTCCCTTAAGGGACTGAATTTCTCAGGCTGTAGTCAGGATGGAAAGGAAGATGAACATTCTGTACTTCCTTCTAAAGTATTTTCTTCCTCCTGAAATGAACGTACTGCTGTTGAAAAGAAATCATGGGCTTTTTGTCTTCTCATTTGTCCTGAATCATCTGAGAGAAGAAATGGTTTGCAGTTCATAGGCCACCACTGTTGGCTACAACCTGGCAATTCAGTTGCACTTACACTGAGATCTCCAATGCGAGAGGTACCAGGGTCACAGCAGGGAGTAGAATGCAGCTCCAGATCTGGGCTTTCTGTGGAACAAAACGACAGCTACAGCCAGCAGAAATACACAACACAGCCAGGAAAAGAAGAAAAAGGGGCTTTCATTCTCCTATTTCCTAATGAAAACATGGCTGTTAATGATCATATTTCAGACAATCCTTCATACGATCATTTCTGTGACACACCTATGTGTATAAATGTGAAAACAAAACACCAAAGAGGTTAAATGACTTCTGTAGGATTCAACAAATCAGGAACTGACTCACACCAGGAAACACACTTTGCTTGACTCACACAAGGCTTTTCTGATCGCTCGGGTCAACCAGTCAAAACATCCAGTGATGACAACAATTTGTTAAAAAAAAATAACAAGCAGCAGAGCTGCACTTAATCTGATGGGAAGGTAAAAACATATGGGCACCAGAGTTTGCAAATCTTTTGTTTCCCTAGGATCCTGGGGGCCTTTGAAAAGTAACCTCTTTAGCAATTCAAGTACCTGGTATTGTGCTACTTGTACTCTTCCCCCCAGCTAATTGGGTGAGGAGTTCTGATAAAATTCTGGAAGGTATAAATCGGAGGATTTGAATTTTACTTCAAAATTTTCATTTCTCAGGAATGAGCCAGGCACGGTGGCGCAGGCCTATAATCCCAGTGGCTCCGGAGGCGGAGGCAGGAGGATCAAGTTCAAGACCAGAGGCAGTCTGAGTCATTTAGGGAGATCCTGTCTCGAAAAAAAGTAAAGAAAAAAAAAAAAGGGCTGAGGGTGCAGCTCAGTGCAGCACTTGCAGAGCATGTAAGCATGAGGCCCTGGGTTCAACCCCTAGAACCGTTAAAAAAAAAAAAATTCATTTCTCAGGGACTTTGATCAGCAGAAAGAGATGACTAGACTATTGTAACCCTATTAGTTTGTCTCACTGTGCTCAATTCCCAGGGCTGCTATGAAGGAGCTGTGCCTAGTGATTCTTAGTTCTTCGGGCCTTAGTACTTCCTGTGGGTAAAGGTCACCTGTTAGGTCTGTTCTGATTTTAAAACTGAACTAAGTTGTTACCTCACAGCTACGAGTTGGACCGGACTCGACAGCACCTAACAACAAAACAAGTTGTTACCATACCTGAGCCTCGGTCTCATCATCTTTAAAATACAAAGTTGTATGAAGTTACTGATATTAAGTAAACCACCAAACACAATGTCTAGATGAATTTCAGCCCAAGCCATATTTGCATATATGAGATCTCAAAAATTTGCTTCTTAGCCAGACCCCATGGCATGTGCCTGTAATTCTACTGATTCCAGAGGCTGAGGTCAGAGGCAGTCTGCACAACTTAGCAAAGGAAGAAGTGGAAGCTGCCCTGAAGGCATTGGCAAAACACAAGGCTCCAGGAATTGATGGGATATCAATTGAG
Source organism: Pedetes capensis (assembly GCA_007922755.1). Lineage (NCBI taxonomy): Eukaryota > Metazoa > Chordata > Mammalia > Rodentia > Pedetidae > Pedetes > Pedetes capensis. The sequence continues at coordinate 17,949 of VMDO01018283.1, forward strand.
ATCTTTCAACAAACACATGCAGCACTGGAGGTGCTCATTTTTCTGTGTCAAGAGATTTGGAAAACAGCTACCTGGCCAACTGACTGGAAGAAATCTATGTTTGTACCTACTCCCAAGAAAGAGGATCCAGCTAAATGCAGGAATTATCAAACAATGACATTAATATCACATGCAAGCAAAATTTTGGTAAAGATCATCCAAAAGTGACTACAGCAGTATATTGACAGAGAACTCCCAGAAAATCAAGCCAGATTTAGAAGAGGTCACAGAACCAGGGACATCATTGCTGACATCAGATGGATTTTGACTAAACACAGAGAATACCAGAAAGATGTCTATCTATGTTTTATTGACTATGCAAAGCCATTTAACTGTGTGGATCACAACAAATTATGGATAACATTGTGAAAAATGAGAATATCAGAGCACTTGATTGTATTCATGAGGAATCTGTACATGGACCAGGAGGCAGTCATTCTAACAGAAAAGGAAACACTGCCTGGTTTAAAGTCAGTAAATATGTGTGTCAGGGCTATATCCTTTCATTGCACCTCTCCAATCTCTATGCTGAGCAAATAATCTGAAAAGCTGGATTTTATGAAGAAATATGTGGTATCAGGATTGTAGGAAGACTCATTAACAACCTATGTTATGCAAATGACACAACTTTGTTTGCTGAAACTGAAGAGGATTTGAAATGCTTGCTGATGAAGATCAAAGAACACAACCTTCAGTATGGATTGAGCCTCAACATCAATAAAACAAAACTCCTTGCAACTGGGTCAGTGTGTAACTTCACGATAAATGAAGAAAAGATTCAGGCTGTCCAATATTTTGTTTTAATTGGTTCTACAATCAACACCCACAGAAGCAGCAATCAAGAAATCAAGAGACGCATTGCATTAGGAAAAACCTCTTTACAGAAGACCTTGCAAAAGACCTCTTTACAGTGTTGAAAGTCTGCAGTGATAGCACTCTGGCATCCCATCCCACCTGATCTCAGAAGCTCAGCAGGGTCAGCCTGGTTAGTCCTTTCATGGGAGACTGCCTGGGAATACCAGGTGCTACAGGCTAGGGAGAAGGACCTGGCAATCCACTTCTGAAACAATCTGCCATTGAAAACCCTATGAATAGCAGAGAAGCACTGACAGTACTGCTGGGCGTGGCACAGTGTCAGGGAGTGTTTCGTTCTGTTGTATGTAGGGTTAGTATGAGTAGGACCCAATCGAAGGGCACCTAACAACAACAAAGTGTTGAAAAGTAAAGATGTCACATCGAAGATGAAGGTGCGCCTGATTTACACCATGGTATTTTCAGTCACATCATATGCTTGCGAAGGCTGGACAACATATAGAGGAGACAGGAAATGAATTGATGCTTTTGAATTATGGTGCTGGAGACAAATATTGAATATACTTTGGACTGCCCATAGAACCACCATATCCATCCCAGAAGTGCAACCAGAGTGTTCCTTGGAAGCAAGGATGGATAGGCTGCATCTTACATATTTTGAACATGTTATCAGGAAAGACCAATCTCTGGAGGACGTTATGTTTG
>VMDO01018283.1:19605-42684 GCA_007922755.1 Pedetes capensis
GGCGTGAGGCCCTGAGTTCAACCCCCAGTACCACAAAAAAAAAAAAAAAAAAGAGATTGTGTGCCTGACATAGCGTCAGGTAATGTTTCCCTCTGTTGTACATAGGGTTGCTATGAATTGGACTCGATTCGATGGCACTTAACAACAACAACTGTCTCAAAATTAAAAAAAAAAAAAATTAAGGGGTTAGAGATGTAGCTCTGTGGTAGGACACTTGCCTAGTATGCAGGAGGCCCTGGGCTCAACCCCCCGGTATTGCAAAAAGATAAATAAATGAAATTTGTCATCAACCCTTCAAAATATGCCTTGAAGGGTTCTAAAGAGTCTGATTTCAACCAATTTCAGGCATGAATTTTATCTTGAAAGCTGTGCATCCATAACAAATTCAGTGTCCTTATTTTATTACCTATGGTATGTTTTTCTTAAAGACAGGAGAAGTTGGCCTTCCAGTTGTGTGAATGTTGCACTTTCATTCATTTCCTTATCTTTGTCTCCAAGTCCTTTTTGCTACTTACTAAAGGAAAAAAAGAATTTCCATTATAACTGAGCAATTCGTCTATGAAAGAAGGAGGGTGATAGCAAAATATCTTTGACCCTCTCTCAAAAACAGAACCAGGTCCACACTTGAGGAATGCCAAATGATTCTCATTAAAGTAATGAGCATATTTTCAGTGATATGTCTTCCCGATCTTAGCTGGCAAGATTCTCAGCAGCCAGAGAGCCAAAAATAATTCACAGCTGGTGCGTCTTGCTCAAACACACCTCAGGAAGTCTCATTTCTCACTGTTTCAAGGATGCCCCACCCTAGACAAAGGGGTATAAGATCCTATGCAAATTGCTGTGACATTAAACATGCATTCCTGTGGCAACACTGACAGGTCAGATTTCACACCCGGAGTTCCTCTAGATCTTCTGTAAAAGCCACTCTAACGGGAGAAGATCTGGGCGATTCCTGCCTTTGCCTCCCCCAGCCAGCAACAGTTATTTTAAACTTACAACTACCACTACCATGGATAACTATTTTTTTAAAAATTTTTTTCAGGAAAAGAAACTATGGAAAATCAAAATACCACTGCATTTCAGTGTGAACTAGTCAGTCCCTCAGCCAATGCCAAAAATGAACGGCATCTTGGTTTAAAAGCAACAACACACTTCAGATCTATCAAGTCTTTCATAGCCCTTTCCACCAACGTCTCTAAACAGTGTTAGGAAGAAATGAACAGACTAAATTTGTGTTGTGCGTGCCTTTGAAAATGTAGTCTACGTATTCTACAGCATGAGGTCCATTTCCATAACTCAAGTGCAATAAATTAATGATACGCAAGTTATCATTGCATTATATACATATAGTTTTGTTTTGTTTTGCAGTACTGGGGGGTTGAACCCAGGGCCTGACACATACTTTGCAAGTATTCCGCACAGAGCTGAATCACTAGCCTCCTTTTTATTTTTTATCTTGAGACAGTGTCTCACTAAATTATGCAGGCTGCCTCTGGCCTCGAACTCATGGGCCTCCTCCCTCCACCTCCCAAGTTGCTGGGATTACAGGCGTGTGTCACTGTGCCTGGCTGCATTATAATTTTCCTGCCACAGATACTTTCCCCACATCTGGAAGAGAGATGAGTGAGACATGTTCCACGCCTTCAAAACATTCCAACTGATGGGAAGGTGGCTGCAGACTTAAGCAAGAAATAGAGGTGCAAACTTTGTCTAAAGATAATAACAATAACTACTATTGGTGTTGGCATTGTTACAAGCACTTTACACATATTATGTCAGCAAATCCTCATAGCATCCTCTGTTAGAGAAGGCACGGCTGGGGGCTGCCACTCTTGCTTCTCCACACTGTGATGTCCCTATAAGTAAAGACATCAACAGGTGAAGTCATGGGAGTAACAGCCTTCCAAATCAATCCACAACATTTGCTCCATTCTTTATTTGTTGGCTGCCATGTACACTGCACTGTGCTGAGCACTGTGGTAACCAAATTGCTAAAGCATGCTCCTGCCATCAAAGAACTAAGGACATGTGAAAAATCAAACACCCACCCTGAGCCGGGCGCAGTGGCGCAAGCCTGTAATCCCAGCGGTGTGGGAGGCAGAGGCAGGAGGATCTCAAGTTTAAGACCAGACGCAGTCTGCGTAAATTAGCAAGATCCTGTCTCAAAAAGTTAAAAAATGGCTGGGGGCACAGCTCAGTGGTCCAGCACTTGCAAAGCATGCAGGTGCGAGGTCCTGGGTTCAACTCCCAGTATTGAAAAAAAAAATGCCCACCCTATAATCTGGGCCACCTGTGTTAAGGAGCTGTGCATCACCACCTAAGTGTCCATACAGTGGAACCACAGCCATGGCATTCACACTGTGTGCACTGCCCAAACCATCAGGCCACAACAGGTCCTAATTGGTCTGTACTTTGTGAAATCCTCCAAGCATCTACCTGCTTCTGTATCTTCAGCCCAAAGTTGTTACACTGATGTTAGGTGCCGTCAAGTCGTGTCCAACTCATAGGGTCCCTCGTAGGGTTTTCAATGGCTGATTGTTTCAGGATTGCCTTGGGAGTGAATTGCCATGTCCTTCTCCCATGTTTGTGATGCTGGGAATTGAACTTGGGACCTCAGAGACTGCACAGCATCATTCTATCAACTGAGCTAAAGCCCAGCCCTCTTACACTGATACTTTGTCTTTAGTCATTCTCAAATGCTGGGCTAAAATAAGGCTTATAATCACAAAGTCTTTGCAAAGGCAAGCCAACATCTGATATGAAGGCAACTGAGCTGCAACTAGACACAGCCCAGCACACTCTTTATCTTGAGGGGTCAGCATTACAAGGCTTCTTAGTTGAAACAAATTGTTTGAGAAAGCATCAAATTAGATTTTTGATGGGAAAGGAAACTAAATCATTTAATCATACTTTAGAAGAAGATTCAGTTAAGATATGATAGCCACCCTTTTTTTGTTGAGGAGAAGAAAGCCGAAGGGCTCAAGACATACACTGAGGCTTCCTAAGATTAGTTCTTAGCCAAAAAGACAAGGACCCAAAAAAAAAAAAAAAAATGTGATTTCTTCCTTGTGTTTGAATTTTGGAGACTGAAAAACTTTCATCAGTTTTCAGCCATTGACCGCTTGTAGCAGTCAGCTATTGACATGGTAACACTGTGTAACAAAATGTCACTGGTATTCAATAAGAAATATTTATTTCTTGCTAATGTATGTGTACGACAACTGGGGGATCTGTTCCATGTGTCATAGTCCAGGACACATGATGCTACTCAAGCAACTCAAAGAGTAGTGGCTAGCCAGGTTTTGCCCTTTTTCACAGAACTGACAGAAACACAAGCGGTCAAGCCCAGCCAGGCAAGTACACACACCACATCCCCTGCTCAGATCACATGCACTAGCATCCCACTAGCCAAAGTAAGTCATGGCCAAGCCAAATGTTCAAAATTAGAAAAGTGGTTGTGCCTCATGTTTCACCCCTGCAATCCCAGTGACTGGGGTGGGAGGAAGGCTAAGGCAGGAGGATCACAAATTTGAGGCCAGAGACAGCCTGTACAACTTACCAAAATCCTACCTCAAAATAAAAAAAAAAAACAAGGGGGTTGGGAGTATAGTTCAGTGGTAGAGTACTTGCCTAGCATGCATGAGGCCTGATGGTCAACCCAACAGTATCTCCAAAGATAAACTAAAATAAAAAAGAATTGGAAAAGTAAACCTGACCACTGAAAGACCATGGCAAGGGTGTGGGTGCACAACACCACAAAAAGAGAAGGAAAGAATTAGTACTAATGATTGAATCTACATTTTATTTTTATTTTTTATTTCTAATATGTATGTATGTATGTATGTATGTATGTATGTATGTATGTATTTATGCGGTGCTTAGGGATTGAACCCAGGGCCTTAAGTATACTTTGCAAGTGCTCTACCACTTGGTTGCACCCCTAGCCCATTTTTTACTTTTTTATCTTGAGACAGGGTCTCACTAAGTTATACAGGCTCCCTCTGGCCTTGACCTGAAATCCTTCCTGCCTCTGCCTTCCAAGTCTCTGGGATTACAGGTACGAGCAAGGCATATGGCCTGAATCTATCATACTTTCTAAACAATCCTAAAAGGTAGGCATGACTGGTACCATTTGCTCTTAACAGTTGAGCAAATGGAATCTCTTGTTACTCACCTAAGATAGGACAGAGTAGCTCTAGCAAAATTAAAATTCAAACCCTCTACCTTCCTTCTGGCCCTCTGTGGTTTCCTCAGGAAGGTATGGTACTGGCTCATAACTATTATGTATCTCTAATAATCAGATCCCTAAATTGTGCTTTCTGGCAGATAGCGATTCTCCCCAACAAAGCCCAGAACCAACATCGTCTCATCTCTCAGCATGACCGCAGTGTTTAACATTTGTTTGGGACCTTCTGCAGTGTTTTTACAAGCCACTTTTACTATTGCTACGCTAATAAATTATTTGTGGTGGGAAATCTAAATCAGAAAACCCTGGCTACTTGAAAACAGACTTTACTGAAAACATCTCCTCCCCTCTTCCAATGCCATAGCCCCACAGGGCACACACGGTTCCCCTACCCTGGTCAGCCTGTAAGATCACCCAGGACAGTGGAAGAAAAGCTGCCCAAAGCCACAGAAACAGGAGTATGGAAGAGGAGAGTTGGAGGCTAATTGTGGAGCACAGAATGTTTACTCTGCTGCGACGCCCTGTGCCATCCTATCACCAAATGGATCAGGCTGTAAAGTGAATTGACCATACAGGATGAAGGGCCAGAAGCCACCCTGATGCCACAGTCTCCCATGCCCATTCACTTATTCATACGAAACATGGTCATCAAAGGCCAGCTGTGGGATGAGATGGCGCTAGAATAAGAGCACCCGCTCTGATGGAGCGCACATTCTGCAGAGAGGAGTAGATTGTTATCAAAAAGTAAAAGCAGTGTCCTTTCAGACTGTACCAGGGGAGAAAATAGCCATGTGGCCCTGGCTTAACTTTTCTCTGGGGCCCTCTTTCTCTTCATCTGAAAATCAGGATAATGCCCACTCTGGTCCCTGCCTGAGTTAAGAGGATTAGGTTTATCACGAAGGGGAGTGAGGGTGTCAGGCAATCACCGGCCGGCACCCTGAGGCCGACTCTTCACTCACCTAAACGAAAACAAAACTGGAGACCTGATTTTCCCCGCAGAGGACTCAATAGCTCGAGGCCGAGAGAATGCCGAACTGAGGGAAGGAGAGGAGGGTACCAAGCCCACAGAAAAGCCCAGCCCCGGCGCCCGGCGCCCCCGAGAGCAGGGTCTGGACCGTGGGCGCGGCTGGGCCCAACCAGCTCCCTCGCTGCGCTGTGCTGGGCCGGGCACCCAGGCCGCCGGCGCTGCTCGCTTAGGGTGGCGGGTGGGATGGTAAGCTGTCTTTGCTCTCCATTCCCACCCTTCGGGGTCCAGATGCCCTTCCTTTGCCACCGGGGAAATCAAGACTGGCAGTCGACTCGCTCATGACAGCTTGGGGAGGTGAAGGGCGAGGGCTGTCCCTCCTCCCCATCCCCGCCACGCGCTGCTTCCCCTCCACCCGCCTCTCCAACCCAGGCTCCTAGGAGTGGGCTTCTGGCCCTGAGAGGCCAGAGGCTGCGCCCCCTGCCACGCCCGGGCCGCCCCGGTCCGCGGACCTCCTGGGGGCTAATCTGGCTGCCGCGCTCGCATCTGACCCTGGGGGGCGGGAGGAGGCTGAAGCCCCCCGACACGCGCGCGCGCGCGCACACACACACACACACACACGTCCGTGCCCGCGCGGACCTGCTCCTGCACCTCTCCAGCCTCACAACCGCGAGAGGACGGCGCGCGCCTTGCCGACCGCAGGGCCTTGCTCTCGGCCGCGGCAGCTGCGCCTTGGGGGCGGGGAGCGGGGCGCAGAGGTGCCAGGGACTGAGGGGCAGTGGGAGACCGGGCCCGGCCGTGCAAGCTTCAAGTTTCCACGGGCGCGCGGTTGTGCAACCCGGAGAGGAGCGGGAGCCGCGGGCGTCTCGGAAAGCAGCCGAGCCCATAAACAAAGCCACGTGGCCTCCGGGCCGAGGGGGCGGGGGAGGGCCGGGCTAGGAGCAGGCGGCTCTTCCGGCAACAAAGAGCCCTGGCCGGCAGCCGGGGATAAATACCGGGGCTCCGGCAGCCGCGCAGCACTCTCTGGAGCCCGGCGAGACCCGAGACCCTCTGCCGCGCCCTCTGCACGCCCGCCCCGCGCCCCCACCCCGAAGCCCTCCGAGCCGGATCCCCGTGCTTGGCCCCGTCGCCAGCCCGCCCAGGGCAGCGCATCCGCGAGACCCCCACCCCAGGCCGATCGGGTCTGTCAGTCCGTGAGGCCCGTGGGTCGCGTGCGCTCCCGGTGCCATGCCATTCCTCGGGCAGGACTGGAGGTCTCCGGGGCAGAGCTGGGTGAAGACCGCGGACGGCTGGAAGCGCTTCCTGGACGAGAAGAGCGGCAGTTTCGTGAGCGACCTCAGCAGGTGAGGGGGCCGCCACCGATCGCTATCCCCGCACAACCGCCCCAAGCTGATCTGGGGGGGAGCAGGGCAGGTGAATGAGGGCAGGCAGGGCTGGAACCGGATGGCGGAGGAGGGCTTTGCCCAAGGGAATGGGCGTGCGTTGTGCGGGATACTGCAGAAGACAGAGCCCCGGAGACGGGCAGTTTGGTTGCTCTTATTGGTCAAGGTCAGCGTCTCCAAGCGGATATGACTCCTTACGGAACCCCCATCCCTCTGAGAACCTGACATTCGCGGATCTTGTCCCCAAAGGCTCAAACGTAGGCGCACAGTTCAGGGGCTTCCCGCCTCTGGACACCGGAGTCTCGTAATTTGTACTTCTGTGGGCACGGGGGAGTGGGCTGCGCGCCTTTCACCTTCCAGGTGGCGAGACTCAAGCGCCTAAACGCAGTAGTTACAAGCCAGGTGACAGAATTGGATGTGGGTCACGCCCTGAGCGCGTCGAGGCTCTGCCCACGCACAGGCGACAGTGGAGTGGGCAGGGGAAATGAGTAACGACCAAGGGGAGCCCACAGTCCCTGGGGCAGCAGCCTTGCTGGGCGGACTAGCAGGGCGGGACGGTGGTAAGGACTAGAGCCTGCAGATGTGGAGGATCAAACCCACAAGCCCCCTCTGTTTCGGAGAGGACCAAGCATTTGCACCTGATTCCTCAGTGGCCCTTTGCCGGCAGCCTCCTTTGCACAATGAGCGCGTTCTCATTTCCAGGGGTACCTGTCAGCAACAGAAAAAGCACCTGAATTCCAGGTCTCACCTAAGGTTTGTCAGCCTGGTGGAAAACCTGAGGTCACACGGAGTCAACTCATAAATTATGTGGTCCTGAGTCAGTCTGGGACCTGGATAGTTGACTCCCTAAGGCTGGCCATTTGGCCTGGGTGCATAAAGCAATAAAAGTGGGTCCAGCGGATCTGGTGTAGCTAAGGTCACTCCTGGATGCCTTTTTTAAACCACTGGCCCCTACACCCTTAAACTGACTTCAACGGAGAATTCTGTAACTGGGCCACTTGAGAGTCACCAGTGGTTGTTTGCATGAAGGCTTGGCAATAAATTGTAAGAGAACTGTCAAGAAAATTTGGTTATCTTGGCAGCTTGACCTCCAGAGCCTCTGTTTATTTGTGACTTGTACTCCATCGAATTTCGTTTGTCTCTCATTGAAGAAAAACAAATTATTTCATGCCAGGCACTGGCAGAAGAGACAAGAGCCTGTTAACCTTTATGTTAGATCCTTTGAGGGAGTCCAGGAGAGTTTGGGAGCGCTATAGAGAAATCTTATTCACAGAAAATCTGATAATTTATTTACAGAAAAAGACCAAGTGCTGTGCCCAGACTGTCTTGTAGAGGCTGGAATTACCAATTATGTCTCAGTCGTTCTCTGTCAACTCAGTGAGAATGGGTAGAGTAGAAGCTTCCACCCCGCTCCTTGGAATGACCCTAAGGAATGATAATCTGATATTTTTTATTTCTGTATAGAAGTTCAGATTCTTTCTAGGAAGGTACAGCAGACATCCAACGAGCTGGGTCACAGTGGCCCACCTGAATAGAACTGTAGGATACTAGCTGGCTGTGTCCAGCGGAAGGGAATTTAAAATGGAGAGCTTCCATTAACGCTCACTCCATTTCTGCTCCATGAGACAGATTGGTGTCGCTCTCCTGTAGAAGTATCGCGACACCTCACTCTCCCACAGTGTAGAAAACTGCAGATGGTTTAAACTTACCCAGAACCTTTAGACTAGGCTGGGATGGAGTGCCTTCGCACCCTTTTGACCCTTCCTGAGCCCCATTTGTTTCCGACCATTTCACACCTGTGAGCTGGAGCCATTACACGGAGCAGTCATCATCACTGCAAGCAGTGACCCATGTACTGCCCACCTGTGGTCCTCGGATGAGTCAGAGTTGAGGAATCATTTGGTAATGGCCCAGCAAAGCAGCTGGCTGTTTGTTTGCAGGGTATTTTTTTTCCCAGCAATTGTAAGCAGTCCCTTCCTTACTTAGTAGGAAGAGCCTGCCAACATCTTAAGAGCAGTTGGCCTCTGAGGTCTGAGTTTGCGATCTCAAATATCCTCACTGTTTTCCGTCTTGGTTTCTCTATGACATCAGGTTTGGGCCTGGTGCCTGGCTGCACAGGTGAGCTTGAATGCCCTGTCCTGTTCTGAGAAAACAAAAGGCAGGTCCTTGGACGGGATGGAGGGTAGAGAGGGGCTGGAAACAGAACTACAGAGCCATGAGATGCTTCCCTAATTCCACGTACCAATCTGGGAGTTGCCAAACAAGAGCAAGAGATGAAGGGTGCGTTTGGTGGCTTTCAGCCTGGGGTTATTGTGTGGCACCAATCACAGCTTGTCTACAGAGCACACCTGTTCGGGACCCTGCGGGACATTCTCCCTGTGGTCCAGGGCCCTTTCCTCCTCCGACAGCAGAATGTTACAAATCCTATCACAGCCAAGTGCCTGCCAAAATCATGGGAGGATTTGAGATAAGCTTAAAGTAGGGCCCTTCTCAAAAAAATTGAAACTATGTAAGATAGAAGAGGAATGGCAAGTGTTAAGTTCCGTGAGGCAGACTAAAAATTCCAGAAAAGAAGTGAGCATGGATTGGAGTAATCCAAGAATGCTTCAAGGAAGTGGTGGCTGAAGTGGCCCGCACTGCCCTCCCCACCAGCCACCCCACCCCAACCCCACCCCATCCCCAGGATGAGTAACCTAAACTATTTTCTCCAAGCCTGCAATTCTACAGTTCAAAACTCACCCTAGTGTTACTTTACTCTGTTGCTGAGGCTGGACCATGGCTGGGGCTTAGCTCAGTTGGCAGAGTGCTGCTCTGTAGTTCCTGAGGACCCAGGATGAAAACCCTATGAGGGTCTCAATGAGTTGACTGACTGCACCCAACAACAACAACAACAAGCCTGGACCAGGAAATGGGAAGCTTGCTTTGGTGCTCTGGATGAAACTAATAGTTAAGATTTTATGATTGCTTGCTATGTGCAAGGCACCACTCTAAAAGCTTTATACACTAAGCTGTTTGTCTCACCCAGAACAATCCTGGTACTAGCCTTCCTCAGTCTGGCGTATGTCTTAGAGCAAATTAGCATCAAAATTTCACTGCCTTTCATCAAAGCTCCATAACTACTTTGGGGCAGGACATGACTATATTCATTTTTCTTATTGCAAATGAAATAAGAAATGGGGCTCTATTTTTGTCCACTCTGTCCTTTATCTGCTGCCAAACTGGTTTTATTTAGGGTCTCGTTCTGAAATCTTGCCACCTTTTCTAAAGTTGCCTTCAAGTATCTTGGTATGTGTTTGATGGTAGCATGGGCAGAGTGGGGAAGGTTCTTTTTCTTCATTCTCGGCCTGTGCCCAGATTAGTAAGAACTGACTGCAAAATAGTAACTTGCCAGTTATTATTTAATTTAGTGAAGAAAGAAGTCTTCCTGAGATGGCATTGCTTATTAAAAAGAAAAAAAAATTCAACACTACAATTCCTAAAGGATGGTGGTTTTTCTTGTTAAAAATTTCCATTGCAATTTTCCATTGGTTTTGCATTTCCTTGAAATGGACATAATTGAACTCTCAAAATAGCCTCTAACTGAATATATTATTGCTTAAAAGAAAACATATAAGCAGGCAACACAAATAAACCCCACAGCCCTTCCTTCCAGGCCCTACCTCCGGAATTCAAAACCGAATACCCAATGAGAAGTGTACAATTTCCCTTTGGTGAAAATGTTTCTACATTCTACAGTGAGAAAGCATCATCAATTATGTAAAAATCTTCTTAAACTCGCTTTTGAAATGAGTCACTCAGGCTTAATGCGGGTCAGTATAGCTTCTGGGAGGAAAGCAAGTGGCTCAAATTCCCTTGAAGAGTGTGTTCAACTAGAAAAGAAGAAGAAGAAATATAAATATTTAAAGCTTCTAAAGAATGGTCACAATCTATGGCCCGGGCTCTGAAAAGTTTTTGTTGAACCTTCGTTGTGTGACTGAGAATAGCTTCATTCGGCAATTCTCTATATGTGAAACTTAGACGGTAGCTCTTGATAATGGTAGTGTGGTATTTCTGCTCATAGAATATTCTAGATTTGCTTTCTAATGCTTTGGGACATCATGGACCACTGAAGTCATCTTCCTTTTTTTCCCCTCTTTTCCTCAGTTTTGATTTTTGAAATTTCTGAAGTTAACCTTAGGGACTCAGAGTTCTTTGTTCTGCCCCTTTCTTCCTGCTGACCTTGGAGCAGATTATCAACTGTTAGTAATTTTGTACCCCTTACAGTCATGCAAGTAGACAAACACACATTCCTATGTTGCACAAAGCCTGGCCCAAAACATTTACCCCTCACTTATTTAAGAAAGTGCTTCTGAGAGAGGACATTTCTGCAATACCCTATTTGAGGCCTAAAAATATCCAGTTTCCCTTAATGAAAAGGCTAAAGATACTAAGAAATTCGATAAATGGTGTAGAGTAGGGGTTTTAAGAAGGAAAATTAACAAATAATTGATGATCCATCAAGTTTTTCCCTGTGAGTCCAGAAAAGCAGCACTGAGTATATTGCTGGTGATTGTTAGCGTTTTAGAGAGATATTTTTTATACTAATTGAGTTGCTGCTTAAGAGACATTATAACAAAAGGATAGTAGAAATTGTTTCCAACCATCTTTTTGCTTCTACCATTCACACAAGGTATGGAATAGGAAAGTACAGGCAAACATCATATTAACCAACAGATGTTAATCCAAAAAAAAAGATATAAATTACATCACATTTTAAATAAGGCATGAGAACTTGGAAAATTAGAAGACTCTAATACATTGATGATATCAGCAAAAACAAAAATATACCCTAATTTATGTTTTCCTAGTTGTCATTATATGGGCTGGGATTTAGCTCAGTTGGTAGAGCACTGCTCTGTAGTCTCTGAGGTCCTGAGTTCGATTCCCAGCACCACAACAGTGGGAGAAGGATATGACAATCCACTCCCCAGCAAACCCTGAAACAGTCAGCCATTGAAAACCTTATGAGTGTCGCTATGAGTCGATCACAACATGACGGCACCTAACAACAAGAAGTTGTCATTATAAATCCTGCCTTGTATACCTCTTAAGAGTTGAAGGAGGTGGGGAAGTCTATCTTCTTATTAAACCTCAATGTTTCTCCTGTGTCCTTTTGTGAAAACTATTCAGAGATTTACTTGGAGGCACAGAGTATATGGAATAGAACTCACTGCCCACTCCCTGCCATGATAGCTCAGCTTGATGAGGGACCTTTGCACCTGGCCCAACGTGAATCCACCCATCCTTCAATGCCCTGTGAATTGCACGGGTGCATGCCATGTCTTTTCAGCCCTTCTAACTTTATAAATTATGACCTCACCTGATTTCAGTTAGGCCCCAGGATCTTCACATTGCAGTGTGATACCTAGTGTTAGTCAGGAATCTAAACAACTAGCACTGTACCCTGAACACCTGCTAGAAGTGGAGTTTGTAAGTCATTCCTTTGTAAATGTAATTATGTTTTAAAGACATGATGGGAGACTACTAGTTAAAAGCAGCTTGGGTGCACTTTAAATGGGTGAATTGCATAGTATGTGAATTATATCTCAGTGAAGTTGTTTTTTAAAAGAAGAGCTAGGTATAGTGGTACAACCCTGTAATCCCAGCACAGAGGAGGCCTGGGCAGCAAGATTGAGAGTTTGAAGCCAGCCTGGGTTATATAGCAAGACCCTGTCTCTAAATAAATAAGTAAGTAAGCAGCAGCTTGGAGTAGATCCTTTTGCAGAATGAAGGCATTGTGTCGTACATTGATACCAGTAACCACCCCCCTCCCATTCAGCACTTTTGTTTAAGGTCCCATTGAAGTAGCTACATTGCTAGTTGTGAAAGGGTGTAGTGTTGTGTATCAAATTACAATGGCAGGCCCTGTTAAGGACTTCAAAAGAAGCAGGAGCCCCCATCCCCACCTTCCACAGAGAGGTGACAGTACTGCATCCTAAAAGAGAAGTCTGAGCCTGTCAGGACTTCTTTTGAGTGATTATTTTATGGTTTTATTTTGCTTGGGAACCATATATGTCCGCGGGTTTTATAACCCAATGAGTTATTGATAGGAACATTCTATAGTAAATAAAGCCTGGCTGTTACATCTCACCCTCTCTTGTCTTCTCATAGTCACAGTTACTGCAACAAGGAGGTATACAATAAGGAGAATCTTTTCAACAGCCTGAACTACGATGTGGCAGCCAAGAAGAGAAAGAAGGACATACTGAATAGCAAAACCAAAACTCAATGTAAGCCATTTGTTTGAAATTTAAGAAGAAAGCTGTTGGAAGATCGTTATGATTAGTTCTTGTAAGAAAAAACACAGAAAGAAAAAAAAGAAAGATCACACCTCTCATGTTAGACAGCTGCTTAATGTTTGTTTTGTGACTGTCAGAGGTTACTAGGATCTTTGCACCCGGACATCTGGCTGTCCACTTCACAAGCGAGATTAATTTGTTCTTTATAGTTTTGTTTACAAGTCATTTGCCAGTTTGGATGTTTTTTCCTGGCTGTCACTTGTATTTGACATAGGTAATATAGTTGTTACGCAGTGATGTGCTCAGTTGAATCAACTCCAGCATGTGCTTTTATTTTGAACTGTTTTGAGGCTTTGAAATTTTGTTCCCTCTTTCCCTGTATAAATATTATTAATATGTCTAGGTGCCATTTGTAAGTATTAGCAGAGGACGTAAACTTCTATTAATAGGCATGAATTATAGATTATTTTAGTTTAATCCATCTGTACTGCATGGTTTCCTTCTATTGTTTGTTCTATTTCTCCTTTTTATGGCTATGTGTAATTTTAAAGTTTGGCAATTAAACCCACTTGGGTATTAGATTTTTTTAATTTGCATCTTTGATATACTAAATCTGACTGTCAAAGATTTGGAGAGTTTCAGACAAAGAAAATTGTTTATGTATTTATATGTTGCTGAAATTAAGCATTTGCATCCTCTTAGGTTGTACGCAGTCTTTTTATTTTTTGTCAAAACTTTTTACCAGGTATGGTGGCACACACATGTAATCCCAGTACTCAGGAGGCTGAGGCAGGAGGATCTTGGCTAGCCTGGCCTACCTAGTGAGACCCTGTCTCTAAATAAGAAAAAGAAAAAACTTTTTAAACTTTGGACTAAATGAAAAATAGTCATGTTTTAAATTGTGGCCATGTTACAAATTTTTCAGGTGTGTTTCTTTGTTTTTTGCTTTTTTCTTTTGTTTTTTATTTTTGTCTCTGCAGATTTCCACCAAGAAAAATGGATCTATGTTCATAAAGGAAGTACTAAAGAGGTGAGCATCTGTCTATTTATTAAACCATTATACTTGTAGCCTTATACCTTCCTCCAAGCATGCAGGAAACTGGGCAACAATGTTACTGCAGATCAATGGCTGTCTTCTTGGGTGTGAGTGGTGGGGGATAACAGCCTATCCCTAGCCAACCATCAGAGTTTGGGATTACAGCGAGAGAAGCAAAAGTCACTAGGTAGACTCCCCAGTCATCCAGTGAGATAACATACTTAAAGGTGCTTTATAAAAATCAATATGCCATCTCAACCATATTATTATAAAGTCCTAGATATTACCTCAGGATGGTGCCTCTCTTTTGTTTTAAGAACTCTTTGGACTTCACTTGATTGAGGGTTAGCCGTGGTGGGGCTAATCACCAAATCAAGCAGAAGTTTTCAGTGCCTGCTCCCTGTGATGTAGAAGGAGACAAGATCATATAATAACTACATTCTGTCACACTTGATAGAAACCTATTATGTATATTTTCTTTCTGCACAGGCATTTGCTCAGATAATGGGGATACAAGGTAGTATTATGCAATGACAGGATTTCTATTGCTGTCGAGGACCTTGGAGAACATCTAGTTCCCTTTGTAATCTGAGACCCAGAAAGGGTCAGTGGTTGACCCAAGACCACCCCGATACTTAGAGCACAACTGGGACTCTATAATCCAAATTCCTTGTGCATTAACAGGTAAAAGATCAAAACTTCTTTTGCTTCTTCACAAAGGCTTTTTTAAAAAATACTATCAGCATGAGACACAGTGCTACCACAGTTGAACCAGTGGATCTGATCCTCCTCCCAGGAGTACATTGCGGTTACCAACCAACATCATCTCGTACATCCTATGTCCACCTCCAAAATATATTTTCCCAAACTAGTAAAAGCAGAACAAGAATCCAGATGGTACAAGTCATAACTAAAGCAGCTGCCAGCTTCAGTACCCATCTTGGTGGCTCCTGAGAATTCAAGTACAGGAAAGAAGCCAAAGCCCAGTTACCTCAGACAGGCACCAACCTTGTTCAGTGAAGTCCAGTTGGATTGTTCTAGAAAATGCCCTCCATATGGTAGGAGTAACTTTGTGTGCCTCTGTCTCCCATTCAGCGCCATGGATACTGCACTTTGGGAGAAGCTTTCAACAGACTGGACTTCTCAACCGCCATTTTGGATTCCAGAAGATTCAACTACGTAGTACGGGTAAGTCTCAGGAGCCCACAGCTTATCCAGACTCTAGAGTTGAATTGTTTGTTTGGGTTTTCCTAAAGCAATTTCCCCCAAAAAATCAACTTTTCAGGGTCCTGAGAGTTTTGAGGCAAGCAGAAAAGGGAGTCCCGAGCTCTCTCTTTCTCAGCATACTTCAGGGGGTTAGGTGAGTCCTGCAAGGAGATAGGGAGGGCCATCATTCCTCAGTGAATCCATCCATCAGTGAGCCAGTCCCCTGAAATGAAAATGTACGACCAGCCCCTCAAAACTTACCCTATAGACAGAAGCATATTGTTGATAGCAGTATCAACCAGTAAGAGTTCAACAGGAAGCAAGCCCTAAGGCATTTGGGCTGGGTTTAAAAGCCTTCTATGCCTCTGATTCTTCCCAGTGTCCTCCTCCCTGTCCTACTTCAGCTGACTCTGGGTGGCCCAAACACATTCTTAATTTAGGCCACAAAACTGAATGAATTTGAAGCACTTTAGTGTGGCCTTCCACCCTTCCACCACCATAGCCACGTGATGACACTACCAGTCCCATATCTACCTAAAGCTTAAAACTGCCTGTTGGGGTCTGTTGCTTTCCACTTTAAACTTTATTTGAAAAAAAAAATAATGAGCTTTAGCAACATATTATTGATAAAGGCAATGAAGCAAGTAAATTTAATCATGACTTGCAAACCATTGATTCTTTCTATCCAGGTGATTGTTGTTCCGCCTACCTCCACCCCGTAGGCTCCCTTGATTCACCCTGGAGGGAGCAGCTGTTGGGTTTTAGGCTCTGAAG
The DNA here is from genome assembly GCA_007922755.1 of Pedetes capensis. Lineage (NCBI taxonomy): Eukaryota > Metazoa > Chordata > Mammalia > Rodentia > Pedetidae > Pedetes > Pedetes capensis. Next base: position 35,432 of record VMDO01018283.1, read on the forward strand.
TAGGAGGGAGTTTTCCCACTGTGGGTGTTGGTTTGGCTTTTATTTTCTTTTGCTGGGCTGTTGGGCTTCTCAGTGCCCTGTCACAGAGTCAGATGATTGCAGAAGCTCAGCCAGAGTGATGACATTCAAGCCCCCTTGAGGCCTGGCTCATTCACCTGTCATCTGGGCAGATGTAGGCTGGCCCTGCAAACTGACCTGGTAAAACCAGGCCTGCAAGAAGCAGATTGGAAGCCCCAAGCTGAGCGAGCTGAGCGCATGACTCACGAACCAGTCTGTCTGCTCTCCAGCTAAGCCCTTCTTCAATCCAAGAGGGACGAAAAGAGGAGTCCTTCTTGGGTGAAATGTTCACGTCATTTGGCATGGCTCTGCCAGGTCAAGGAGGTCCCCTGGTCCTCTTAGTACAGCTGGTTGGAAATGGCCCAGGGAGATCTGGAAATTTCTGTTGCTAAGAATACCAATAGTTTCCATCATCTGTGTTAGAGGAAGACACTTAGATCTGATTTCTTGTTGCAGACTGATCATCAAAACAGTCCATTTTTAGATAGTTATCTTTCCTACCTATTTTTCCTTTCAAGAGAAATAAAGCAAAGGAATAAGGGTGGCAATGGTGAGAATTTATTTCACACTACTGTGTGCATTTTCACTTTTTATCTTTTCAATAATGCTATAAAAAGTAGCTACTTTTAATATTGCCATTTAAACAAATGACAGTACGGCAAGGTGAATGACTTATCCAAGGTCACAAAGCTACACGAGGGACAAAATCCAGGTTTGAAACTCTGGCAGTCCTAGAGCCCACACTCTTAAATGCTTTAATACATCTTGTGTAAGCAGGGAACTTGAAGTAAGATATACTAAAATCAGGTCCCAACTCCACTCATTTCCAGTGGTTTCAGACTCTTGCACACTTAATTTCCTCCTCTTTGTAAGGATTGGCTCCAACCTCATAGGGTAGCTGTGGAAACGTGGGAATGCATTGTACAAGGACATAGTCTGCAGACTAGAATCCACAGTGAAAATCCAGCTGCTGATATTTAATATCACCTGCTTGCCAAAATTGTTATTCTACAAAAGTGCATTTTTAATTTAGCTAATAAAAAAATTCTTCTACTTTAAAAAAATAACTGGGGAATTTGGCACTTGATCAAGATAGCAAAAGACCTTGCGTATGATAGTATCTTGTATCATGATGTATGTTGAGCACTTTCTTAAGTAATCTTCAAGTCATAGGAAAGGCTGAATGCTTTCAGAGTTGATGCGCTCAGTACTAGAAAAATATTTCTATTTTGGAAAGAACAATCCTTTTTCCCCTTCGTTGTCAGAAGCCTCTGTAATTTGAGAAATAATATGTTATTTTTATAGAGAACTTAAAACATTAATGATAGGCTCTGTTTTGAGGTTTGTCTTCTTAGGAACTTAATATACTTCTCATATATTCTTCTTATCCTTAAACCAACTCTCCCGAGTAGCTTGCCAACACATTATCCCTGTCTTACTACTTTGACCTAATGGTGTTTTAATGCTACAATGATTGCTAGGTTCCACTAAGGAGCTAAACGGATTCTGAAGGATTTTGAGGGATGTTAAAGCATAAACTATGTATTTTAAAACTTTTTATGTTCATGCTGGCCATCATCTTCTGAAAAAGAGAAAAGCAGAGGTAATTAAAGAGAAGGCCAACATGCCATCTCAAAATGTTATTTTTACCAGCTAGCATGAAAATGTCATAGAAACTTTGGGGTCTGAAAGTTTTTGACTATAAATTGGAAAGATTTTTATATAGTATTTGTATGTCATTTTTATTAATTTCAAACCATGTGCCTTGTCTCTGTTCCCTCCCCTACCTGTCCCCACTAAATTGAATGCAATTTTAGCTATATGTTTTAAAGATAATTTAAAATATTTAGACGCAGCAACTTATCTATCTGTGGAGGGCCATTTATAAAACCAGTTTACCAGAAGCTGGGCACAGTGGCGCATGCCTGTAATCCCAGTGGCTCGGGAGGCAGAGGCAGGAGGATCGCAAGTTTGAGACCAGAGGCAGTCTGTGTAATTTAGGGAGACCCTGTCTGAAAAAGTAAAACAATGGGCTGAAGGTGCAGCTCAGTTGTCCAGCATTTGCAGAACATGCAAGCACGAGGGCCTGGGTCCAATCCCCAGTACTGAAAAAAAAAAAAAAAAGTTTACCTTCTACCTTAAGTCCAGAGGCTTCAAGAGTCTGACCCAGTCATGCGGTTGGAATTTGGTAACTAGGAGTAGCAGCTGAGCGCTGACCATCAGGATGCAGAGAGGACAGAGGATAAAGTGGATCTCAGTTCTGGCATGCCCACCTATGAACATTGTAGATATCAGGGGCCCACCTCTAGAGTTTCTGATTTAATTAGTTATAGGTGGTGGGCTGGGATTTAGCTCAGTGGGTAGAGCACTGCGCTGCAGTCTCTGAGGCCCTGAGTTCAATTCCCAGCACCGCAAAAATGAGAGAAGGGCCTGGCAATCCACTCCCAAGGCAATCCTGAAGCACTCAGCCATTGAAAACCCTCTGAGGGTCGCTATGAGTCGGATACCGACTCGACGGCACCTAACAACAACAACAACAGGTGGTATCCAGGTATTACCACTTTTAAAATATTTGCCACATGATCTCAGTGGGTTTTCAAGTGTACAAATCAGCTTAGAAATGAGCTTGGAGCCCAAATGTACGTTGCATAAAGAATTTTTGAACAAGATACACTGAGGAATCAATTTCCAGATATGACGCCTGGGTCATGTTCTGTGGTCCATCTGGAATGCAGTGATAGAAAGAGGGGAGCCCTTCCCACAATCTAGCTCAAAGCTCAAAACTTGTTAGCTGTAAACTGGGCGTGGTAGCACACGCCTGTAATCCCAGCAGCTCCGGAGGCGGAGGGAGGAGGATCGCAAGTTCAAGACCAGAGGCAGTCTGTGAAACTTTGTCAGACCTTGTCTCAAAAAGTAAAAAAAAAAAAAAAAAAAATGGGTTTAGGGTGCAGCTCAGTGGTCCAGCACTTGCAAAGCATGCAAGCACAAGTCCCTGGATTCAACCCCCAGTACCGCAAAAAAATAAAATAAAATAAAAAATCTTGCTAGCTGTGATATCTTCTGCAAATCCCTTGCTTTGCCCTTCTAAAGTATAGAACTAGAGCAACCACAGCTATATCATAGCATTTTTGTGAGAATGGAAAAAAATGCAATCAGAAACTAAAGGTAATGGATGTGAAAAATATTATATAAATTTTTAAATGCCTCATACCATTTTGCAGGACGTAGGATATGTAGCCATCTTTCCTGAGTGATTAGACATGAAGTCTCAATTAGCAATCCAGATACAATGAACGCAAAGACATGCCTATTTGCAGTAGGACTTTTGAGGTACATAGAATGCCTGTTTATTTTTTAAATCCTTATGTTCTCCCTAGTGAGGCTTAATGATAGAAAATGCCAACATTTACCCAAACAGTACCTCTGTTCTCTGCTAGGTCACTTGAGAAAACTGCATTATTGGGATAAGATGGAATTCAGATTAAAACTAAGCAGTATCAATAAAAATAAATGTGGCTTAAAATGGGCATAGATCCAACAGTTAACTCTCGATTACAGTGGAGTACAACGTAAAGTAGAGTTGGAACTTGAATTCAGATTTGTGTTACTCCAAAATCTGTGCTGTTTTCACCTGGCCTTGCCAACAGCCAGCGAGGGAAATAGAAAGATAAAATAGATATGACCCTGTCTTAAAGCATCAAGCTAATGGCCCCTAAGGCAATACAGCCTACCATCCATGTTTGCGTGGACTACAAGAAAAGAATGATTTGTACATTTTTTCAATATTTTAAAAAATTTAAAGAAAGGTAATATTTCATAGCACATAAAAATTATGTACAACTCATATCTCAGTTTCCATCCAGGTACTAACCAGGCTCATCCCTGCTTTACCTGGATGGGAGACCGCCTGAGAACACCAGCAGCTGTAGGCTTGGGAGAAGGACCTGGCAACCCCCTCCCAAAAATCAATCCGCCATTGAAAACCCTATGAACAGCAGAGAAGCACTGACAGTAGTGTTTCCCCTGTTGTACAGAGGGTCGCTATGAGTCGGATACCGACTCGAAGGCACCTAACAACAACAACAACATATCTCAGTTTCCATAAGGTTTAACAGAACACACTATGTGCATTCATTAGGCTCCTTCCAAGCTAAATGGAAATTGGATTCAAAGTGTGCAACAGTGTTCTTATGGCCTGCAAGCCTCGAATATTTACTAGCTGACCCCTTACCAAAAAAAATTGTTGATATCTTTTAATTGGTGATTTGGGAAATATGCATTGAAAGAAGTTACCTGAGCCATAAGACAGTTTAAACATGCCATGATGAAGCCGGGCACAGTGGGTCACACCCATAATCCCAGCAGCTCAGGAGGCAGAGGCAGGAAGATCGCAAGTTCAAAACCAGAGACAGCCTGTGTAATTTAGTGAGACCTTATCTCAAAATAAAAAGTAAAAAAATGGGCTAGGGATACAGGTCCGTGGTCCAGCACTTGCAAGGCATGCAAGTGTGAGGCCCGGGGTTTAACTCCCCAGTACTGAAAAAAATAATCATAATAAAGAAAGAACAGAAAAAAAGTGCCAGGATGTAGTAGAGCATTTGGCCTGTGAATTCTTAGAAGGTGGGCAGGATATGTGAGATAGACTCCTGGGAGAAAGTGGGGTCTGAACAGATCCTGAGAAAGAATAGAACTCAGGAAGACTGGAGGAAGCAGGCAGGGCTCCAGTCTGTCCAGAGACCAGGGAGCAGGACACTGAGTCTGGACAAAAGTATCAAGTAGTACCCTTTAGACTTCAGGATCAACTAATGGTGTCACCACGTGCTGTTCATATGTGATCCTGGACAAGCCTCAGTCATCCATCTATAGAATGGGAGTGATGAACATGGCTAACACTAAATGAGATCAGCAGTTCACAGGGCATGAATCATACATGGCAAAAAGTCCATAAGCATTGGTGATATGATTCACTTTAATATGGTGATTATTGTTCGCTTAAATGTGGCTGGACGAGGAGAGTGGCATAGACTTGAGAAGCAGCGTTGAGTGTGAGGCTCCTTTATGTGACTTCATCTGGTGGGCTGGAGGGAGCTACGAGAAAACACATGCACGCGCGTGCGCACGGAACACAGCACCTTAGAAAAGCAGTGTTTCAGAAAGCCAGGATTTCTAATAGTGTCTGGCACTCCCAGATGCCAGCCATTATGAAATTATAAGTCCTATCGCTTTGTGGTTTACTAACTCAATCCCTGTACTTCTACTTCTTTGATGAACTACTGTGTTGATGAACACAGTCCGGCAGTACAATGGGCAGGTGTTGTTAACCCATCTTAGAGATGAGGAAGCAGAGGCCAGTGAGCTGAGCTATTTGCACTAGGTAACCTAGCCAGGAAGGGATGCAGGGGGAAAAACAGAACTTAAACCTGGTCCTCTAACCCCTGGTCCCGGGCTCTCTCCCCTCTACCTTGCTCTTGGATGGAGAAATGCAGAATGGAGCCTGCCATCTTACATTTCACAGAAATACTTGCACGCACGTGCACACACATGCTCTCCTCAGCCAGCACCTTCATGCCAGGATAACCTTGCCCATCACCCCCAGCTCTCCTATGGAAAGAGAAGGAGACCAGCTATATGGTAACTGTAGCTGTCATTATCAGCCCAGGAAAGCCATGCAGAATTTGAGTACCCATTTCTTGACTACAGTAAACTGACCTGTATACGCTAGTGGATCAGGAAGGATAAAGAAAACTTATTACCCACGCTCGGTCCCTCTGCAGCAAAGGATATCACAACCTAAACTGATGCACATTCTTATTTATTTCCACATTACTACCCTAAGTCTAGCGGGCTGAGATTTAGCTCAGTTGGTAGAGTGCCGCTCTGCAATCTCTGAGGACCCCAGTTCGATTCCCAGCACTGCAAAATGGGAGAAGGACATGGCACTCCCAAGGCAACCCCGAGAAACAATCTGCCATTGAAAACCCTATGAAGGTGGCTATGAGTCGGACACCACTCGACGGCACCTAACAACAACAACAACCCTAAGTCTACTTGAATATTTCCAGCGACTTACTGCATTCCTACTACCCCTGAAAAGCAGTTTGCAAAAACATGTTTTAGTTTAAGTTGACTGGTGGTTTGGCAGACAGAAGGCTGAATATGGCCCGATGAGTCAAATTTAAACCCAGTGCCTTAAATTAAGGACATGCCATTGCCAAGCTCCAGTGGGTCATGATGTACATGAGCAGCCTGGCCTTTCGGGTAGGTCCCTCTGCTACAGTGACCTTGGATTAATTTGGTACTGCACACACTTGGTGGTCTTCCTGGGACAGGGGTTGGCCTCAGCCACCACAATCTTAAAAGTACTGGTATCTGGAATGGAGAGGAGACCAGCTACCACAACAGCAACCACGTCAACGGAGCAGAGCCATGACCCCATTTGAAAATGACTCTCAGAAATAACTGTGAGTTGTGGTATTTTAGAATGTTTCTACCTGATTTTCTTTCTTGCCCCACTTTGGAGACTACTAGATCAAAACCATGCCCCTTTTGTACAAAGTTTTTCTTGAAGACTCAGAATCTAAACATAGACCAAACAGAAATAAATGTGGAAATCCACCTTGGTTCTTGATTAAGTCAGTGCTTATTATACAGATTGGTATGCCAGAGTGAACAGATGAGCTGAGTTTTAAGTGCCAGTTCAGTGCCCATCCAAGAAGGGATATTCCTGAGAGTATATGATACTGTACTCTGAGCATAGGTAACCTAGAACCCAATGGCCTCCTGATTGCACTAAAGAGGAGGTCTCCAATGTCAAGGAGTGTAAAGGTGGCATCTTTCTGTTAGGTCCCCCCTACATGGCAAATTGCCTGCAGCCATAACCCTGTGGCATCTGATCCCATCAGATCTCAGAAGTGAAGCAGAGTTGTGCGTGGTTAGTACTTGGATGGGAGACCACCTGGGAACACCAGGTGCTGTAGGCTTGGGAGACGGATCCGGCAACCCACTCCCAAAAATCAATCTGCCTTTGAAAACCCTATGAACAGCAGAGAAGCACTGACAATAACGACTTGAGAGCACCTAACAACAACAACAACATGGCAACTTGCTTTAAGTGAATGTTCTTGAAACCCTAAAGAGGCTTCTCTGTATTGATCCCACATACCTAATGTGGGACCAAGCCCCTGATGTCAGATAGT
>VMDO01018284.1:0-42532 GCA_007922755.1 Pedetes capensis
TCAGCATATATTTTTGCTGATAGAGCTATAGTCCCAGGCTCTCATATAACTATAGGATAAATATCAAAATTCATTCACATAATTAAACCTTTTATGATCCTATTAGATATCACAAAATTTTTTTGGCTTGAATTTTGTTTGCATACACAATTTACTTGAGAAAAACATATACATTATATAAATTATAAATACTATCAGAATTAAAATTTATAAGTTCAATAAAGTAACTTTTGATTAAATAGTAATATTGTCTATTAACTTTTTATTTTATTACCAGTGTCTGATGCAACACTTCCAATGCACACATTTTGAATGAATACATGTTTTAAGATCAGTAAAATAAGTAAATAAATGACAAGTGTAATGCTGTTTAGTACTTTTAGTATCTAGAGTTTAAGAATGTTCTATAAGAGACATTGTAGAATTGTGGCCAACAAGCTGTGTTCTCTACTTGGTTCCATGACTGACTTAAAGACAGCTCACCAAGCTACTCTTTAGTGTTATATGAGAAGGACAATAGTATGTGACCTGTCCTTTTGAGATTGTATGAGATGTCTCAAGAGCATTATAAATGCCTTGTTATTGTTGTTGTTAGGTGCTGTCAAGTTGAGTCTAACTCATAACAACCCTATGTACAATAGAATGAAACACTCCCTGATTCTGTGCCAGGAGACTGATCTTTTTTATGGTTAAGCCCATTGTTGCAGACACTGTGTCAATCCATCTAGTTGACGATCGTGGTTTTTCTTATGTTGACCTGCACTCTCCCAAACGTGATGTTCTTCTCCAGGGATTGTTCCCTTCTGACTACATGACTAAAATAGGTAAGATGCAGTCTAGCCATCCATGCTTTCAAGGAGCACTCTACTTGCACTTCTAGGATGTTTCTGTTGGTTCTTTTTGCAGTCCATGGTATATTCAATATTTATCTCCAGCACCCGTAATTCAAAAACATCAATTCTTCTCCTGTCTCCCTTATTCAATGTCCAGCTTTCACAACCATATGATGTCACTGAAAATATTATGGCATGAGTCAGGCACACCTTCATCTTCAGTGTGACATCTTTACTTTTCAGTACTTTAGAGGTCTTTTGCAGCAGCTTTTCCCAAAGCAATGCATCTTTTGATTTCTTGACTGCTACTTCCATGGGTGTTGATTGTAGAATGAAGTAAAGCAAAAATCTTGGACAACCTCAATCTTTTCTCTATTTATCCTGAAGTTGCATATTGACCCAGCTGTAAGGATTTTTGTTTTGTTGATGTTGAAGTACAATCCATAGTGAACACTCTGTTCTTTGATCTTCATAAGTAAATTCTTCAAATCTTCAGTTTCAGCAAGCAGAGTTGTGTCATCTGCAAGTGAGGGCTTTGTTGTCTAGTGGTACCCAAATTAGCATTTAAAGTTAATCACTATGAACATTAAGTCATTGGTTTGGGAGTATACAGGGAATGCTGTCCTTTAGAATTGTTGAGGAATGGCTTTTAATCTTTTTACTCATAGTTAATCATATTTCAATTGATATTGGGGGATATTTTAGTCTCTAGAAGATATAAGGCTCCCTACGATGTCAACAACAGAGACATGTATTTTTTCCATCAAGAACTCTGTGTTTGAAAATATCTTCTCTACCAAATCACTAGATTAATTTGCAGTCATTTATTTATTAAACAAATACAGTTGATTGCCTGCTTTAAATCAAACACTATTCTGGATCCTGAGGACAAAATTCCCCTTTTGGAGCTAAAAATCTTTGGCATTTCATAGTAATAAAAGACATAAACAAATCCCTAGCTGAGAACCAAGGCTGTTAAACTGGCTTGATATCACTCTGGGCAAAAGCAAAATGTCTTAGTGATTTGCTTCTCTTCTTATTTTATGTGTCTTATGTTTCTAAATTTAGAAAATAGCCCAAGGACCCTTCATTACTAACTCCTGACACCTAAGGAAGGCTACAGAGAACACCTCCAGGGCAATTGCACTACAGTTTAAAACTCTGCTGATTTTGAATACTTAGATAATTTATAAAAAGTTTATCTTGATTTTATTCTCTATTCTAATTGGTTTATACATTGGCTAGATTTGGCTCAGTGCTCTTAAGAGTGAAATGAGACAAAAACAGTACCACCCTAAAATTGCTATCTGTGTTGTGTTTTCTCTTCTTCCTTTTCATTGTATTTTGAACATATTTTCTATTTCTTACACCTTTTAATAAAATTCAGTCTGAATAAGAACTGTGTGCATACAACTAATTCTAAATAAATACATTGTGTGTGTGTGTGTGTGTGTGTGTGTGTGTGTGTGTGTATGTGTGTTACTGGTATTTGGCAAAACTTTTCATTTATTCTGGATACTTCTCAAATTAGTGTTATTTGTGTAAGCCCTCCTGACTGAGATTCATGTCAGTCTTCTATAAAATTGGTTATTTAATAAAAAAGTTAACATAATTTTAAAACGAATACCTTTCTAAATAATATAGTCTATCTTTTTTCAAAATTGCTTTTTCAAAATCTTACCTCCTTATCCCTTTCTCCTCTATCCTTGTATTATGTCCTTGCTGCTATTTACAGGACTATAATGCCAATGAGCCACTTTCCCATGTATTATGTAAATGGTGTGTGGGAAGTAGAGCTTCGATGCCTGCCCCCCCTATGACACGTGCCTCTTCATGGTCATGGCCGTGGGCATTCATTCCCATGTCAGCTCTGTGAATGGCCAATGCAACATCATGGTCAGGAATCAACCTGTTCTTAGATGTCCTTCTTCTTTTTTTTTTCTTTTTTCTTTTTTCTTTTTTCTTTTTTATTGTATTATAAGACCATTATCCAATTTTTCTCCAACTTTTTTATTGGAAAATTTTAATGTACACCTTAATGTGATTCATTGTGACATGCTTTTCATTATGAAATTTCCATATATGCATTTTTTGTACATTATTCATATAGGTTCCCCTTACTCTCTTCTCTACCATTTACTTGTCTTTTTATGGTAATATTTTTCTATATATCCTTGGGTTCCAGAGATGTCCTTCTTAGAACCCAGATACTATGACATGGAGCAGGTCAAACAGTCATGTGGAATGGACCTCAGGAAGGAGAACTGAAATCTTTGCTGACACCCCAGCTGTCCACCAAGTGAAGGAAACCAGTTAGACATTTTATTCCACTCAAGGTCCTTTTTTATTCCATGTGAAGAAAGGGAGCTTCATTATTAAGCCACAATACCACAGGATCATGACAATATTTAATTTCTATTATTTTAACCCACTAAATTTCAGAGTAGTTTGCTATACACTATTCAATAACTAACATGTGATCTTTCTAGTTCACTTTCCACAGATACCTTAGTTGTCATAGCATCTTCCTCATGCCTAATTAACCCACAGCTATATTTAAAATGGAATCCATGCATTAGAAAAAAACAAAAATAATAAGATTTTCATTATATATTAATTGAAATTCCTACTTTTAATTATCTTTTTTAGTTTGTACTGTTAAGTAAAATATGTCAGATGATGAATGTGTAAGCAAAAGTGACTTAATTGTTGCATAACGGATATAGCAAAGGACTTACTACTTTGTACCCCACCAACGTTAATAAATAAAATAAATGCAAAAAATAAGAAAAAACAAAGATGAAACAGTTTACCTTGTAGCAGAGCTTGTGATCTAGAAGGGAACTATTACGGATGCAACTAAACTTGAGGTTGAAAGTGGTGACTTTCATGAGAGTGTCAAGGTAATGCCCTCTAATGGTTGGGTAGAGAAACGAGTGGAAACATCAAGGAGGCTGTCACATATGGTGGTCATGAAAGGATGACACTCAATTTCCTGCTGAGGGAAGAATAGTTGACTGAGAGTTTCAGCAGTTGAGCCCTCAGATCCAATGCTGTTGTGGAGCTAAGGCCATCCTTCCCATCAGCTCTAGATCACCAATGACTGAGTATGTGTCTTACTTGATGTGTCATGCTGTAACAAAATACCATAAAATGCATGTTTTTTAAACAACACAATATTTCTCACAGTTCTGAAGGCTAGAAGTCCAAGATCACGGTGCTAACGGATTCACAATCTAGTAGTGCTCTACTCCCCCCCATGTCTGTCAGTTTGCCATACTGTGGGGGCTGGGGGGCTGTTGTTGTGATGCTGAAAGACATGCCACTCATATTTCAAATATGGGTCACCCATGGTGGACAGGTTTCAGCTGAGCTTCCAGACTAAGACAGACTAGGGAGCAGGACCTTGCAGCCAACTCCCAAAATAATCAGCCTTTGAAAACCCTATGAATAGCAGAAAAATGTTGTCATATTGATATAGATCCAGAAAATGAACCCCCAGCCCCATCGTCAAAAGACAACTAGGAAAGAGTTGCCTCCTTGAAATACAGTCTACCTTAATGACAGGAATGGGGTAAAGCCTTAGATTCCTCCATATGCTGATGTGGTATTACTCAAAATAAGAATGAACAACTGTAAACATCCATTAATAATTGGAATCTGGAATGTATGTATTATGAATCTAGGAAAATTAGAAATCATCAAAAGGGAAATGGAGTGCATAAACAACATTCTAAGCATCAGTGAGCTAAAAATGGATTGGCATGGGCCATTTTGAATCAGATAATCATATGGTCTACTATGCTGGGAATGACAAAGAGAAATGGTGTTGCATTCATCATCGGAAAAGACATCTTAAGATCTCTCTTGAAGAACAATGCTGTCAGTGATAGAATAATATCCATATGCCTACAAGGAAGGCAAGTTAATAACACTATTATTCATATTTATGCACCCACCACTAAAGCCACCAATGAAGAAAGGGAAGGTTTTCACCAGCTTCTGCAATCTCAAATAGATTGAACATGTGATCAGGACATACTGATAATTACTGGTGATTGGCATGCAAAACGTGGAAACAAAGAAGGCTCATTAGTTGGAAGACATGGCCTTGGTGACATAAATGGTGCTGGTGATCACATGATAGAATTTTGTCAGACCAATGACCTTTTCGTTGCAAATACTTTTTTTTCAGCAACATAACCAGCCACTATACACATGGATTTCACCAGATGGAACATACAGGAACCAAACTGGCTATGTTTGTGGAAAGAGATGACTGAAAAGCTCAATGTCAAAAGTCAGAACAAGACCAGATCTGATTGTGGATCAGACCGTCAACTGCTCATATGTAGTTTCAAACTGAAACTGAAGAAACTAAGCATATGAGAGCCAAGGTATGACCTTGAGTATATCCCACCTGAGTACAGAGATTACCTCAAGAATAGGTGTGGTGCGTTAGACACTTCTGATGAGACACTCCTTTTATGAGTCAATGGGTTGTGGCATGACATCAAAGACATCATTCATGAGGAAAGCAAAAGCTTATTAAAAAGAAAGGAAAAAAAGAAAAGACTAAATTATACATCACAAGAGACTCTGAAAATTGACCTTAGACACTGAACAGCAAAATAAAAGGAAGAGATGATAAAGTTAAAGAATTAAACAGAAGATTTCAAAGGGGACCTCAAGAAGAAATATTAAATATTATAAAGACATGTGCAAAGAGCAGGGGAAAACCAAAGTGAAGAACATGCTGTTATTTTCAAGCTTAATGAATTAAAGAAAATACTCAAGACTTGAGTGGCAATAGTGAAAGATTCTACAGAGAAAATATTAAATGATGCAGGAAACATCAAAAGAATACGTATTTAATACAAAGAGTCATTATATCAAAAAGAATTGGTGGATGACCATTTCTAGAGGTTGCATATGATCAGGAACCAGTGGTACTGAAGGACAAAGTGGAAGCTGCCTTGAAGGAATTGGCAAAACACAAGGCTCCAGGAATTGATGGAATACCAATAGAGATGTTTCAATAAACAGATGCAGCACTAGAGGCACTCATTTGTTTATGCCAAGAGATTTGGCAAACAGCTACCTGGCCAACTGACTAGAAGAGATCCATATTTGTGCCTATTCCCAAGAAAGGGGATCCAACCAAATGTGGAAATTATCAAACTATATCATTAATATCTCACAAAAGTAAAATTTTGCTAAAGATCAATTAAAAGTGACTGAAGCAGTATATAGATAAGGAACTGCCAAAAAATCAAGCTGGATTCATAAGAGGGCATGGAACCAGGGACATAATTGCTGATGTCAGATGGATAGTAGCCAAAAGCAGAGAGTACCAGAAAGATGTCTGTTTTATCAATTATGCAAAGGCATTTGACTGTGTGGATCATAACAAATTATGTATGACATTGCTAAGAATAGGAATACCAGAGCTCTTAATTGTACTCATGAGGAATCTGTATGTGGACCAGGAGGTAGTTGGTTGAATACCACCAGTATCCTTTCACCATACCTCTTCAATCTCTATGCTGAGCAAATCGTATGAGAGGCTGGACTTTATGAAGAAGAATATGACATCAGGATTGGAAGAAGATGAATTAACAACCTGTATTATGCAGATGACACAACTCTGCTTGCTGGAAGTGTAAAGGATTTGACACATTTACTGATGAAGATCTAAGAATACAACCTTCAGTATGGATTGAACCTCAACATCAACAAACAATCCTTACAGCTGGGTCAGTATATAGCTTCATGATAGAAAAAAGAGTGAACTTGTCCAAGATTTTTCTTTACTTGATTCTGCACTCCCAAAACAATCGGCTATCACAGCACTGACATAGTGCTGGGCATGGCATAGTGTCTGGGAGTGTTTCATCTGTGGTATGTGGGGTCACTGTGCATCAGATCTGGCTCGATGGCACCTAACAACAACCATTTGACTAGCCTGGGGATAAACAGTAGCAAAAATGGACAAAAATATCTTCCACCAAAAATGTTATGTTCTGGATGTGTTAAACAAACAGGCTTAAAGATCTTTAACACTCCTGAGTGAAAGGACTGGTTTGAATATCCAGTGCACCTGACCACACATTTCTATTTGGTCACAGGAAGAGAGACACGCCTTCACATCACCATAAGATGAAGTATTATCACTTATTTTTGCTGTTATACCAAATTCAATTTACAGACCAAAAACTACTGTTGTGTTTTGATGAGAAAAATGTGAAAGCAATTTACCTTTGGAGAGCTAATGCACAGCCCCTGGTATCCTATTTATATTTTTATAAATGGTTCACAGTTTTTTGGACTTTGCAAAGAATACCATTTATCTCTTAGGACATGTAAATTTTGCCTAGGTATATTTTTCTGATAACGTTGAGACCTACTTTTCCCAAAGCAAAATTTTATCTTATTTTTCAAATTTAGAGGAGAATGGATGTGGCTGTTTCAGAGTGCTGTTTCTTGGGCTTGTGTTTCTATGTTCCCTCTGCTTCCCATTGTACCCAGGGATACTGTCACATGCAGCCAATGATCAGCAAAAGCATGTAACTCATCATCGTCATAACAGACTGTCTTTATTCATAAGATTTACTTAGCTTTAGAAGATCATGCAGACATTCTCTCTTCCCCTCTTTAACTTTTTAAAAATAAGTAGCATGTTGGGTAGTTTACTTTCCCATGAATAAAATTTATCGAAGTATATTCTTTAGATCACTGTATTAAAAAATTGACCATGTTTATGCTTTCACATATAAAATGGTGTACATTTCTGTAACACCCAAGCACATACACATCTGCAATGCATAGAGACACAGTCTTATTCCACAATAAATTAAGCTGAAATCGCACTCAGCATTTTCTGTAAGTTAAAAATCCTCCCCACAGAGTCTATATACCAATCTGAAATAATTACTTCAAATAGTAAAATGCCATAAACACCTTAATTGCAGGGGCATTAATGGGCGCCTGTGTGGTACTGGGCAACTGCCCACTGGATAATGCGTCTCCAGAGAGACTTGCTGACTCCACACCTGTGGCAGTAAATGAAAGCTGAAAATCTGTGTGCATTTCATTGCTGCCACCTTAAAACTGCTTTACAGTTAGTACTCACTCTTCTCGTCATGCCATATCTCTCAGCTGAGTGACAAGTTTATCCTTGGGATAATAAAATGTGTTCAGATAGTTGTCTTGGCAGTGGTTTTGCTGATGTATTAATTCATTTCCTTTCCCAGGCTACATCACAGGTGCTGTCTGACCAGGCTTTATGAGAGGGCCCGCCGATGTGAAAACCAAGCCAATGAATCCTTTCATATGAACTGATGAAATCCAGATAGAAAAGTCTTTAGTGACTATGTCAGAGCTCTAATTGCCAAAGGGATGTAAATTCTGAGTACTACTAAGTAGAGGGAAGACCTCTAATGAAGAAAGCAGGCTCATTCTGTGGTAATTGGTTTAATTAAACAGTTAATGGGAATGATGATATCCTGGATGAAGCCACTGAAATAGGCAAGGGGAAACCGTTTCTTCTGGGTAGGAGATGCACTTCAAAAGATAAAAGGGTGCAGCCATTACAGTTATTTTTCCTGGCCATGGTTTGAGAGAAATCACGATTAGCATGTCACAACCATTTATACAAGGTTTGTTTTGTTCAGATTCAGGAGGATACTTACAATAACTGAAAATAAAAAACTAGAGAATGTCTTAAAACTTGTTTGTTTATGATATTGATATGACAAATTTATGGGCTTGCCATGTGGTGATTATTACCATGCATGAAGTGGATCTCTATAGATGACAGCTATAATTACAGCACATAGGTTGTCCTTGGACATTGAAAAGTATTTTAAAAGTGGGTTTGATGGCACATACCTGTAATCTCAGCACCTGAGAGGCTGAGAGAAGAGGATTGTTCAAGGCCAGCCATCCTGGGCTGCATTAGTGGAAAAAATAAAAGAAAAATGACTAGTGATGGTAGTGTGGGTAATGTATGTACTTATTGATGCACACATAAAAAGATGACCAGTAGATTAATAAATGTTAAAAATATGGAGTGAAATATTTTTAGATAACAAGATATTGGTAGGACACCAAATATCATTCAGCATATAACTTAATTCAAAGAAAAAATTATAACTTTAAGATCAGAACTAAATAAGTAATAAAGTTTAGCATTATCATTGATAATCCTTCTTGATATAATACAGTAAGGAATATATACATTATCTCATGTGAAATTTGTACTAAAACTTTTAAATTGAATTCAATCATGTGGAAATAAGCAAACAAATCTAGAATGTAGAGCCTTTTCTCCACAACTGGCTTGGACAAAACACAGTATCTTTTAAAACAAAACAAACAAAAAACACTCAAAATATCAAAGGAGAAAGCATGAATATAATTTAAAAGAAACTAGAGAGAGAGAATACTGGAGGCAAAGATTGATCCAAGGTAGGAAAATGAAAGAAGGAAGAAGGAAGGAACAAAGGAAGGAAGGAAAGCAAGAAAGAAAGAAAGAAGGAAGAAAGGAAGAATGGAAGGAAGGAAGGAAGGAAGGAAGGAAGGAAGGAAGGAAGGGAAGAAAAAAGATTACTTAATACTTCTTTGGAGGGAAACTGAAATGTACAGCACAAAGATGCTCCTTGAATCATTATAAGGTGAATCAAAGAACTATGTCCTGATAAATCCATCATAAACCAAAAATATCATAAGCAAAAATTGCATTTAATACACCTAACCTTGCAAACATCATAGCTTAGCCATGTTGTTGCTGGGTGCCGTTGAGTTGGGTCTCACTCACAGTGACCCTTAGTACAGCAGAACAAAACAGTCCCCAAGCCTACCTTAAACATGGTTAGAATATTTACATTACCCTACTTTTGGATAAAGCCATGTGACATAGTGCAGTTTTTGTTTTGTTTTTGAGACAGGGTCTTGCTGTATAGCCAGGCTAGCCTTAAACTCTTGATCCTCTTACCTTACACTCCTGAGTGCAAAGCCTGTTTAGTAATAAAGTGTTGAAAATCTCATGAACACACACAAATGGGCATTTTGTAGAATGCTGAGATGAGGAAACACATAACACAATATCCAAAAAATAATGGTAACGCAACAAACTGTAGAATCTCACCTGTTCTCTCTCAAGCTCCCCTGGCTGACCAGGAGCTGCTGCCTTGTGCTGCTGCCCAGCATTGGGGAGGAACATTCTACTGCATATCGCTAACCTAGGAAAAGACAGCAATTCAAAGGGCAAAGTACAATTTCACCACTGTAAAACTGAGAAGCCCAAAGGGAAAACACGTCAGAGATGTATTTTGGATTTGTTGGTGCCGTTGAGTTGGGTCCAACTCATAGCAAGTCCCACAGGGTTTTCAATGGCTAATTGTTTTGGGATTACTTCTGGAGTGGATTGCCACATCCTCCTTTCATTTTTGCAGTGCTGGGGCCTATGACAATGCAGAGCAGCACTCTACCAACTGAGCTAAAACTCAGTCCTGTTTCTTGGGTAGTATTTCATTAATATTGACTTAGTTTAATCATGTAGGTGACTGTCTTATTCTTAGAATATGTTTGTTAGAGTAGGGTTTAAGTATTATGAAGTCTGCAACTTGGTGTCAAGTAGTTCATCACAAAAACTCAGGGGATGAGATGAGGCAAATGTGGCAAAATATTTATAGTTTTGGTGAACATTGTATAAGTCCACTGTGCTAATCTTCCAACTTTTCTCTAGATTATTTATTTATTTATTTAGCTAGCCAGCTAGCACTGGAGGTTGAACCCAGGGCCTCACACATGCTAGGCAAGTGCTCTACTACTGAGGTGCACCCCTAGCCCTTTTTTAATATTTTATTTTGAGAGTGGGTCTTGCTAAGATGTACAGGTGGCCTCTGTCCTTGAACTCACAATTCTCCTGCCTCAGCCTCCTGAGTCATGGTCTTGGGCAATAAATTTTCTATAGCTTTAATATCTTTTTTTTTTTTTTTTTTTTTTTTTTGGTATTGGGGGTTGAACCCAAGGCCTCACACTTGCATGTTTTGCAAGTGCTGGACCACTGAGCTGCTCCTCCAGCCCATGTTTTACTTTTTGAGACAGGATCTTGCTAAATTACACAGACTGCATCTGGTCTCGAACTTGTGATCCTCCTGCCTCTGCCTTCTGAGCCCCTGGGATTACAGGCGTGCGCCACCATGCCTGGCTCGGCTTTAATATCTTCAAAATAAAAGTAATGGGGAAATATTATTTTTCTATACCTCCTTGTTTTAGGCAGAGATAAACATTTGGGGCTTGCTGAATTGATACATACTTTTGTTGAATAATTTAGATTTCCTTACAATCAGTTAGTAAATTCATTTTTTAAATAGTTCTTTACAGATAAATTAGATAATTCAAGTGATAACTATTTTCTGAGAAGTAACAATATAAATCTCTCCTGAAATACCAATCTCTCCTGAAATAAAGTACCCAAAGATGGTAATTGGTTTTTGCTCAATATATGAGGTATGATCAAAAGATACAGTGAATATTTAGATTAAAATTTTATTACAGTAAAAGACACATTGACATTTTGTTAGGTGTTGTCCAGTCAGATCTGACTCATAGTGACCCTATGTGCCCGAATGAAACACTACCCAGCACTGTACCATGAACACAGCCTTTCTATGTTTGAGTCACTGATACAGCCACTATGTTTCTTCTCATTTTGTGCCATGCCACATCAGCAGATGATGTCCCAGGGGCTTTACTGCATTCCAATCATTAACTTTGACTCTACTTTGAGGAGGTAACTCTTCCCTACTCATTTTTTGAATACTTCCGAGCCTAGGGGGGCTCATTTTCAGGCAGCATATCTGACAGGGCTTTTCTGGTTTTCAATGGCTAATTGTTTTGGGATTGGGCTGCCGGGAACTTCTCTCTAGTTGTCTTAGTTTGGAAGCTCAGCTGAAATCTGTCTACCATGGGTATCCCTGCTGGTGTCTGAGATACTGATGGCATAGCTCTCAGCATCACAGCAACACACAAGCCCCCACAGCAAAACAAACTGCTAGACATGTGGGAGACCTTGCCATTAATCCCCTTCAAAATAACCGCCTTGCCTTTGCACACATTTATCCTATCATTCTTGCCATTTCCAGAAGCAGTTTTGGAAGTCTTCTTTTGTGTCTTTAGTTGCAGTGCCATGGCTGCCTCAGGGTCCTAAATCAATTCAAAATATTTACCTTCTTGGTCTTTTTTTACTTGAAGAGGCACAAATCATACCATGCCAGATCTGGTGAAGAGGGTTGATGAGGACATCCAGTAATGTTTTTATTTGACAGAAACTGCCAAACCAGAGTGATGTGTGACATGGAGTGTTGTCATGGTGGGATGTAAAACAGAGACATACCATATCACTGTTCTTTAGAGAGTCTCCCTCTTTCTGTGTTTGTTATTTAGTTTGACTAATCTTGCATTCCTCTTTGCACTTTTTAATCCAATCCCAACACAATAATTCTGTTAAAAACTAAGTCAAATCATGCTGTTCATCCACAAAAATTTCCTACTGAATTTTTAATGTGTTTCATGGTAAAAAATTAAATTCTTACCATGACCTATATGGCAGACTACCGGAGGTCGCATTAGCTGTCCAATCTAACATCCTACTGTCTCTCTTTCACTCATGCTGGCCCCCTTTGTTGCCTCTTGAACATACAGGAATACTTTTGCCATAGAAGATTTGCATTTCCTGATTTCCCTGCCTGGAACATTCTTCCCCTAGATAATCCAATAGTTCATCTTCTCACTTTTTTTTTTTCTGGCCATTACTTAAATATCACTTTTCTTCATGAGCTCTGTCTGGGCTGGACTTACAGGTTGAAATGTGCCCCCCTTAAAACATGATACATTGACATCCTAATCCCACATACCTCACCATGTGACTTTATTTGAAATTCAGGCAGCTCCAAGTATGAGATGAGGTCATGCTGGAGTGGGGTGGGCTCTTCATCTAATGCTCAAATGAGAAAATAACCTCGTGTGAGCACAAAGAGAATGCCATGCCATGCCATGCTGAAGGCAAAATTGGAATCACACTGCTACAAACCAAGGAATGGCAAAGCATGCTGGCAACCCTAAGGGGAAGGGCTCCTGGACCAGTTTCAGGGGAGGCATCTCCCTGCTGAATGAAACCTTGGTTTCAGACTCTGCCCTTCAGAACTTTGAGACAGGGAGTTTCTGCACTTTTCGGCCAATCAGTTTGTAGTATTTTGTCAAGGAACCCTTGGGAAACTGATCCAGCTGTCTTGAATGAAATGGCAAGTCCAGAGAGTCCCCACCCACCTAACCTGCTTTGTTTTTCTTCTTAGCACTTGCTATCCTCTGTCCTACCATATTTTACTTATCTATTTTGTGTATTTTGTTTTTTATCTCTAATCCACCCCAAGTGAAGCAACATGAAGCTAAGAAATGTTTCTGTCTTCTTCATTACTCTCTCTGCATTGAAACATAGTCCTTGATGTATTCTACTTCCTCAAAATGGATTTGTAGACTGAAGGAATGGAGACGCAAATGAATGAGGGAAAGAGCCCAGGAATTGGTTCCATCTCCAGGGGGATAATAAGGGGTGTTTCACAATGACTTGAGTGTTTTAGAAAACTGCTTCAGTTACAGAATAAACCACTATGAGTGGGAAAAAAGTGTTCTCTCTTATAAAGTACAGCACAGGAAGTTAAATGTAATTTTTAAGAGTTTTAATGATACCAGGAATTCTTACTATTTTATTTAAAAAGGTAGTTTCTAAAATATAATCATAACTGTATAAAATAGGTATTGTTGAATAAAAGATAATCTAGAGGGAAATATTCTAAATTTCTGATAATTTTTTTTTCCAGTATTTGGGAGCTGAACCCAGGGCCTCTCATATACCCTGCAAGTCCTTTACTACTGGGCTGCACTCACAGCCCAGTTTTTGCTTTTTTTTTTTTTTGGTTGTTGTTGTTTAAATTTTGAGACAAGGTCTCCTTAAGTTATGCAGGCTGCCTCTGGCCTCAAACTTTCGATTCTCCTGACTCTGCCTCTGGAGTCACTGGGATTACAGGTGTGTGCCATCACACCTGGCCTAATAGTGTTGTTTTTACTTGGTTATTGGTGAAATTATATGGATAATTTTGTCTTTATTATTTTTTTGAAGTGGAAAGAGACTATTCTGGAATAAGGAAAGGCCTTCCTACAGACTGTATGATTTAAGGAAATTTTTGTTCCATTTGTAAATATTTAGAACATTGAAAACAATATAGATTTAATAATAAAAATGCCCAGATAGATTCAAATGCCTAGATATATTTTTCCTGTAGTCAGCTGTCTCACTGTGTTTGTGTATTTGTATTTATTTATGTATTTATTTGTTTGCTTATTCTGTATAGCATGAATTTTCATATATAATACCTTGAGAAATGATTATCACAGTCAAGCTAATAAGTACATTACTCACTTCACAGAGTCACCTATTTTTGTCTGAGAATACTTACATCTCCACTTTGAGCAGCTCTCAAGCCCATGACATATTATTATTACTAACAGTCACCATCCTGTCCCATAGGCAGACACTTAGGTTGTTTTATATCTTGGCTATGGTGAGCAACTGCAATAACATGTGAGTGCAGATGGCTCTTCAAGTTGGTGATCTCATTTTTTTTGGACATATACCCAGCAGTGAGGTTATTAGATCATATGGTAGTTTTATTTTTAACTTTTGAAGAATCCCCCATAGTGGCTTTACCAATTTATATTCCCACAAAATGTATAAGGGTTCCCTGTTTACAACATCCTCACCAATACTTGTTATCACTTGAGTTTTTGATAAAAAGCATCCTAACAGGTGTAAGGTGGCTCTCATTATGGTATTGATCTGCGTTTCCCTGATGTTTAGTGGTGTTGAGCATATTTTCATGTACTTGTTGGCTACCTTAATCTCATTTTTTGAAAATTATGAATTCAGATTATCTGTTTGCTCATTAGGCTATTTATTTATTTATTTATTTGGTGTTGAGTTGTAAGAGTTTTAAAAATATATTTTGGATATTAAGCTTTCATCAGATATATGTTAATATTTTCTTCCATTCCATAGGTGGATTTTCCATTTTGTTGATTTAACTTCCCTTTTATGCAAAAGCTTTTCACTATAATGGAGCTCATTTATTTTTATTATTCATTTGACTATTCTTAAATTTCTGTGCATTATGAAACTTATGTAAGTATAATTGATTTTTAAAATGATTTTATTTGCCTCAGTTGTTCTCATGGCTGCCTGTGACTTTGCATAATACCAGGAAAGAACCCAGCAGTACAACCATAATAATTCCATAATCAACTTGCAAAGCCATTATGTCAGAACTAAGCCAACAAAATTGACACTGCTTCTGTCATGTTCACTACAGTTACAAGTAAATGCTTCCCCAGGACCTGTCAGCTCCAGACCTCGGAGGCCTTTGCCCCTTCAGCAGGAAGCTGACGAGATTTGAAACTTCTTATGGAGAACTTCTTATGGAGAAGGTGACCACAACCGGCACAAAACCTCAGGCTCCTGAGCATGGTCTATGCTAGTGAAATAGGCATGGGATATTATGCTTTTACGTCCTTGTTGATTTGACTGAAAGCTTTTGCATATGTGATTCAAATTGGTAGCATATAAACTACACTCAAATTCCTAACTGCAAAGGAGAAGGAGGGGTTTAGTTTGGAATTCCACTTTCTCTGTATATTAGAAGGTGTTTGGCTTGCATGGTGATTATCCATTATATGAAAAATAATATCCTATATAGGGCTGCTTACTCTCACTTCTAGCAAGTATTCGGGGAGAATAAGATCTCCAACATGTGGGAGATGGTCAAATATAAACGAAGACATCTTTAGCTCTTATCGTCAAGAATTTTAAAAAAATCCTTTTCCAACTTTTTGGTGCATGAAAGTGAAGAATGTTTTCTCTACTATCAATGTGAAGGAGATCCAAATAATTACCAGGGAATATGCAGTAGTAGGATTGAATGAAATTGGAGAATAGGTTCCGACTGGCTACTTTCATTGTTTATGGACTTTTTTCTCAAATTTTAATTTTTCTTGTATGAAAAATATTCCTTTACCCCTCTAAAAGATGGAATCAGTCCACTCAACTTAAAAATGGATCCATCCAATTGGACGTGGAAATAGTTCAATTATTAGGCTACTTTTTGAAAAAAAAAAAAAGGTTTTTAGGCTGGAATTCAGAGGGAGGAAAGTCATTAGATTAACAGAAATCAGACCTCTCCTAAAATGATCTGGGCCTGTTTTACATAAGGAGGGGAAAAATCAGAAATGATTGCTGCAGATAGGACAGATTAGTTTTAAAACATTCTACCTGTTGAAGTGTCAAAGAACTTTTGTAATTTATGAATAAGGGCAGAAAGCAGAAGTAAAGTAACTTTATTCTACTTCTTCCATTACTTCCTTTGTTCTCAATATTCATTTGTCTTGATAAAGTAACTAGGTGACAGACTGGCCAAGGATGGGCCACCGTCAGTGCTCTGGAAGAAAACAGAGTACTGAAACTTTAATTAATTAATTTCTGATTTTGTAATCTTTATTAGTGAATTGAATGTTGACTGTCAACAGAATATCCAGGAAGGCTGTCAATAGAAAGAAAGGGGAAATATTTCAACTTACAGAAAATAAATTTGACAATAAAAACAAATTTCTCCCATGCATCAGTGAGTGGTAGGGTTATGGTATTAATGACTTCCTCTATTTTAGAAAGTTGCTCTGTCAAATAAGGAAAATCACAAGGATTAATAACAAATTTGAACTTGAAGATGAAGGGAGTGATAGAAGTTGAGTCATATTTAAAAACTAGGAAACGTATGATTGAAGCCTGAATAAGCAGTTATACAAAAATGGGGTTGTTGTTTCTGAAAACCACACTCTGACGGCTTTCCCAGGGCTTCACAAAGACTATAGCGGATATTATAAAGAATAGCAATGAGCCTAATATCTTAATCCACTTTATGTTATCTTCTCATTACTCTCTCTTTGTTCTTTTCTCTAGACTTCCATAATTCTCTCCTTCATCCTTCCTCATGCCATCTATTCATCCACTCATCTGCCTTATGTATCAGTTATTAAAAAATATTCTATACTCTTTAACCATCACTATCCTATCTTTCTTTCCTCTCCACCAGAATATAAGTTTTGTCTCTATATTTGCCTATTGTGGACACTTCATATAAATGGAATAATACATAAAAATATTTCATACATAATATGACATTTAGCAATATGTCATTCTCTTATACTGCCAAATAATACTTCATAATAGGGATATGCTCATTTTATTTATCTATTCTTTAGTTGATGGATATTTGGATTCTTTCACTTTGGCTGCAGTTAATACTGCTGGACACTCATGTACAAGTTTTTTATGGGCATGTGCTTTAACTTCCCTTGGGAATATAAATAGGAGTGGAATTACAGTGCCATAGGGTGATTCTAGGTTTAATATTTTGAGGAACTGCCCAGCAATTTTCCAAAACAGCTGCATAACTTTGCATTCCCATCAGCAATATATGTGAAATCAAATTTCTCCGTATTCTTGCTAATACTTGTTATTGAAAAATTATTATTATTATTATTATTATTATTATTATTATTATTATCATTTTTACAGAGCCATCCTTATGGCTAGGAAGTGGTTTCTCATAGTAGTGATTTGTATTTCTCAGGGCTGCTGTCTAGCTCAGTTGGTAGAGTGCTGCTCTGCACTCTCTGAGGACCTGGGTTCAATCCCCAGCACCACAAAAATGGGAGAAGTATATGGCAATCCGCTCCCGAAGCAATCCCGAAGCAATCAGCTATTGAAAATTCTGTAAATATCAGAGAAGCACAGACAGTGTCAGACATGGCACAGTGTTAGAGACTATTTCATCCTGTGGTACATAGGGTCACTATGAGCCAGACCTGACTCAACAGTACCTAAGAAAAACAATTGCTAATGATGTTGAACATCTTTTGGTTCCTACTGGATATTTGTATATTTTCTTTTAAAAAAGTAGATATTCAAATTCTTTGCCAATTTTTAATTGTTTTTTTTTATTATTAAACTAGTAATTCTTTTTTTTTTTTTTTTTTTTTTTTTTTTTTTTTTTTTTTTTTTTTTTTTTTTTTTTTTTTTTTTTTTTTTTTTTTTTACTTTTTGAGACAGGGTCTCGCTAAGTTACACAGACTGCCTCTGGTCTTGAACTTGCAATCCTCCTGCCTCTGCCTCCCGAGCCGCTAGGAATACAGGCGTACGCCACCATGCCTGGCTAATAGTTCTTTAATTTTAACAAAATCCAGTTTAGCTAGTTTTGTTTTGTTGAATACTCTTCTGGTATCATATCTGAGAAGGCTTTGCATAACACAAAGTAACATTTATTCCTAATTTTCCTTTTAAGAGTTTTATAACTTTATCCTATATATTTAGACCTATGATGCATTTGGGGTGAATTTTTGTGTATGATGGAAGGAAGGAGGCTCTCATCCTTCTCTTCATGTAGATATCCAGTGATTCCAACACCATTTGATGAGACGACTATTAATTCCACACTATAATCTCATCCCTGTCAAACACTGAGCAAAAATATGAGAAATCTCTTCTAGACTTTTGTCAAATGTATTTTTGGCATTTTTTAGGCAAAATGTCATTTTTGTTAAAAGGTTTTTTTTTGTTTTGTTTTGTTTTTTTCCATCTGCAGGTAAAACATACTTCTGGATGTTTCTATGACAGTGTTCCCAGAGATGATTGACATGTGAGTCAGCCTTGAATATTAGTGTTGTTAGGAGTATCTCATAAGTTAGGGATCCCTACAGAACAAAATAATGGAAGAAGCGAGGCTCACATTTGTGCAAGGTCAGTTCTCCATGAGCAGCTGAGATTTTTGCTGCTGCTAGTGCCTGAGAATATTAGACTCTAGATTCTTCTACCTTTGACTGCAGCCTCACACCAGGAAATCTCCAGGATTCTTTCAGGCCTTCAGCATGGACTAGGGCTGCATCATTGGTGTGAGGCTTCCAGCTTCTGGGATTGAGTAGCTACTGTTTCCCTGAGGGCTCTAGCCTGCAGATGGTCACTGTGGGAATATCCAGCCTCCACTCATGCCAGCCAGCCTAATGAATCATCTGTTAGAATTCTAAACTCATTCTACCTGTTCTGTTCTTCTAGATAAACCCTGACTACTCCATCACTATATTTTGTGCCTCGTTATTTCTATTAACATTTTTAAAGATATTTGTTTCCCTCAAAAATTCATGTTGAATTTTGATTCCCAAAGCAATGGTATTAGGAGGTGAGTCATATGGGAGGTGATTAGCTTAGAAGGGTGGAGCCTTCATGAATAAGGCTTATAAAAATGATCTCAAAGAGCTCCCTGTCTTCTTCCACCATGTAAATACACAGCAAAACAATGACTATCTATAACCTGGAACTGGGTTATCAGCAGACACTGAATCTGTTGGTGCCTTGATATTAAATTGCTTAGCCTTCAGAACTGTGAGAAATAACTTCTGTTATTTATAAGCCACCTAGCCTATGGTATTCTGTTGTAGCAGAGCAAATGGCCTAAGACATCCTGTGTAAGTGAAATCTATTACCCCTGCAGTGTGCAACCTGTAATGCATCTTTTCAGAAGACACAGTCTTGGACCCTGTCACTAAGTCAATAGTGGGTTTAGCAAGGTTCTCACTGAGTGTCTCTTTCCCTGATCTATAAGCAGTTTGCCTAGCTTGGTATCATACCCAGGTGTTGTTGTTGTTGTTGTTGTTGTTGTTGTTAGGTGCCATTGACTTGGTGTCTGACTCATTGCAATTCTGTGTACAACAGGTGAAACACTATTGTTAGTGCTTCTCTGCTATTCATAGGGTTTTCAATGCCTGATTGTTTGGGGGAGTGCATTGACTGATCCTTCTCCCAAGCCTACAGCATCTGGTGTTCCCATCCAAGTACTAACCAGGCCCAGCCCTGCTTAGCTTCCGAGATCTGACGGGATCAGATGCCACAGGGCTACAGCTGCAGGCACCCAGATGTTAGCCTCCCCTAATTACTGACTGGCTATTCCTTATAAGGATGTCCTGAGCAGGTATTTCTCCTCTTCCTGATCCAATTTAATAGGATTCTTTTTGCAGGGATTGACTCAGGGCCTGGCTTTGATATTTTTATCAGACCCACGCGGTCTATTTTCTCTGTTCTTTCTGTTAAACTTCTATTTGGTCTGGGATTTAGTTTGTTGTTCCCCCAGAGGTACAACCTTTCTCTTAATTGCTTAATGTGAAAACTTTCATTGTTTTGCCTAGAATTTCCCATTTCTGTTTTAACTAGACAATTCCTATGGATAAGTCTTTGGATACCTCAGTTCTTACAGCCTATTTCTCTCCCTGTACCATTGCTTAGGAGCTCAGGTAGTGACATCAGGTTGTTTCTTTCGGAGTGCCAGCTTTAATTTATGAGCAAGGCTCTCCATGGGGAAGCTAGCCTCTGGTATTTTCTCTCTGTTTCTCCTGGTACAAAGACTCTACCCATCTCGAAAATAGTAGAAAGGGCAATCAGGCCTTTAGCATTCATGGTCTGCTATGTCTTGGGTAGAGCTTCTACCTCACAAGGGGGGCTGGCTGAGGGAAGAGCGCTCAGACCTGGAAGTGGCTTTTGTTTGAAATGGAGCTGCTGCTCAGTAGGGATGAGAAATCCACATGGCCTGTCTCTCCCAGGGAGTGACTACAGGCCTGCACAGGAGCTAGGGAGATACACAGTCCCGTGTTTCCCTTGCACATTGAGGGCAGGACTTGTATCATGCTGAGCTGCTGGTGAGGCAGATAGCGAAGAGAATCCTGCCTCATTTCTAAAGGAGAAATCACTGCCTGGAAAGTGTATGTATAATTTTCTCTTAGAAAAGTCTTTCAACTTATGGTGGCAGGAGTTGAACTTTCTACTGCTTTGTGGCATGTGGGCTCAAATAGTTTTCTTTGGAGATTA
The DNA here is from genome assembly GCA_007922755.1 of Pedetes capensis. Taxonomy (NCBI): domain Eukaryota; kingdom Metazoa; phylum Chordata; class Mammalia; order Rodentia; family Pedetidae; genus Pedetes; species Pedetes capensis. The sequence continues at coordinate 20,857 of VMDO01018284.1, forward strand.
ACTATCCCATTGTGAAAGCCAAAAGCCTAGATGACTAGGTGGTATCCTAATACTACCACATTTTACTTGACTTATTCTTGGCCAACCACATTAGAAACGTTAATCTGGAACTGAGAAGATTGGTCTGACTGAGAGACAGATTTGAGAGCCACCAGTTCCCTGGGAGGGAGCTGAAATATAGGAGAATTTCCAGAGAAGGGGATACAGCACAAGAAAGAGGAGAGAAGAACAGGAGACGCTAAAGTGAACTTTAAATGATGGGTAACAAAAGACCAATTGGTGGATTTATTTAATAAGATGTGAGAACAGAACATACAATATTCTTTATGAAAATGTGTGTGTGTGTTTTATTAGTAGAAACATTTATCAAATGCTGAGATGATCCTTCTTTTATCTCTTTTTTGTGTGGCAGGTGAGGGAATGGATGGAATGGGTGGTGAATTATAGATTTCACTGGGTGTTACTTTGTTTCTTAGTTCTTTTCAGAAGACTGAGTACTTTCAGAAAGTATCAAACACAAATTTCATAAATGTTAACTGGTATCTGTTGGATACTTGGTAGGAGCCAAAGCACTTTGTGTACATCAAAGTTTCTTAATTGGGGATACTCTGCCCCCCAAGTGACATTTGGCAATGTTGGGACTATTTGCAGGAAGTCTCTACCTGTTTACATATAGTCTCTACCTATTTCTCTTTCTCTCCTCTTTTCTTCCATTCTCTTTCCTTTTCACAGGGCCTTGAATGTACTCATTTTTTATTTAAAATTGAATGAACTAGTTTTAATATTCTAGTAGAAGTTCTAGATTTAAAAAATTAGATATTTTCTTCAAACTGTTTTTATCAGAAAAAAATGTTTACCTTTCATGGAAAAAAATATAGTTGGTGGGAAATTATCAAAGTGTTGAAATTTCAATTTCATATATTATAGTTATGCATAGTAAGAATTCCAAGAAAGCATGCTTATGGAACAATCTATGTCAAATTGCCACTGAGAATTTGTTTAAATAGAACAAAGACATTCTTTTAGTGATTTTGTTATTCTTAACACAAAGCCTTTTTCTTTCTTATGTAGAAACGCATAACAACAGTGAAACATATTAGATCCTTCCCTATCCTACTAGCAGAACTAAAAGCATCATTGTGACAAATTCAATAAAAACAGAATATGTTTTTTGTTTTCATAAAACCTAATATTGTAAGTACCTGCAGCCGTACCCCTGTGGCATCTGATCCCGTCAGATCTTGGAAGCTGAGCGGGGTCTGACTTGGTTGATACTTTGATGGGAAATTTGTTGGGAACATCCGGAGCTATAGTCTTGGGAGAAGGAACTGACCGCTCACTTGCAAAACAATCAGCCATTGAAAACCCCATGAATAGTAGAGAAGCACTGAGAATAATGTTTTGTCTGTTGTACATAGGGTCTCTATGGACCCTATGTCGTTGGACATCAACTTGACAGCATCTAACAATAACAACAACAATGTTGTAAGTGAATAAAAACTACAATAATAAATTATTTCCTCCTACAGGTCTATTTTCCTATCCTATGACATGAGGTGTTTCCACAATCTGTCCCTTTGCCCAGGCTAGAAGTTCAAAAGTCATTCTTATTTTCTCCTTTAATCTCACATGTATTCAACCAGTCACCAAAGCCTGCCAATCCCACATTTTTAGTATTCTGAAGTCTAGATCTTCCTTCTCCAGTGTCATTATCATGGTTCAGGCCTTTACTCGGCTTTTTATGACAATTTTACCTTCCTGAGGTCTCTGTTTCCAGATCCCTCCACATTGGATCACTTACCAGAGACACATTTATAAGATATCCATGTTGTTTTCTGGATTTAAATTGATCCATGGCTTTCTGTTATCTTTGCAATTCACACATAATTCTTTAGCATAGTGGATTAGGTCCTTCATAACCCAGCCTTGACCTTTCTTTCAGTTATATCTTGGGTCCCTCCTTCTGCCCACACTTTCTGCTCCAGGTAAAACAAATTATTTTTGACTCCTTATCAGACATTCTTTTATCCTTCCTTCCTTCTTCCTTCCTTCCTCCCTTCCTTCTTTCCTTCCTTCTTTCTTACCTTCCTTCCTTCCTTCCCTTTACTGCCTGCTCTCTCTCATTCTTTTCTTCCTTGTATATGAACATGGTATCATGTTTATCAATAATGGCTCTTCTTTTCAATCCTCCTCTGGGTACATTGACATTAATCATGAAGTTATCTAACTCCTATTCACCAAAGTAACACACTCCAAAAATGATATTTTCTAAATATTAACATCACTCCCCCAAATTATGGAACTCTGTTCTAAACTACCATATCCCTATATGTATTCATCATTTTTGAAGTTTTATCAGTCTGTATTTTTGTTGTTAGTTTCTTTATCTGTCTCAAACACACAACTTTGAGCACTGGAATAAGAATTAGTTTTGCAAATTTTATGGTCAGTAATGTAAGTCAGTATTTCTAAAACGTGGAAGTCTGCCACCCACCTTCCAGAGAACAGACCCAGGCCTCTGGGGCTTTAAGAGGGCTCTGGCTCATCACCTCTCTCTGCTATCTGCTTCTGTTGTGTGAAGTCCTCTGTCACAGGCCCTGCTGCTGTAGCTTTCACCACTATTTACTGAGATCCTCTGAACTATGAACCAAATAAACCTGTCTGTCCTCCTCAAGTCGCTCTTCAGGTGCTTTGCCACAGCAATACACAAGCTGACTAACACATAAACTCATTTCTGGTAAGCGGGGCTGTTGATATTCAGAAACTTGTCCACATAGTTCTTAAGCCTTTGGCACTTGTTTGAAGGAGGAATTTGGAAGAATTTTGAGATGTGGGCTTGAAAAGCCCTATAATGCAAAACCAGGCTTGAGGGACCATTCTCATAGGAGTTTGAAAGACCAGACTGCCAATAAAAATGTGAGCAGTCAAGGTGGGGCTCACACAGTTTCAGGGGGGTATGAGGACATTATTGGGAATTAGAATAGTGGCCATTCATGTTAAATTCTGGCAAAGAGTTTTTCTGCCTTTTATGTGTGTCCTAAATGTTTGGGTGAGGCTAAATTCCTAAGTGATGGACTGATTAATTTGGTAGAAGAAATTTCAGAACAACACAGCACTGAAGGTGAGGCTTGGTTATTCCTGGATGCTTTTAGTATGATTTGTGAGTTCAAAAGGTTAAAAAAAAGCAGAGTAGAAAGATTTGAAAAATGTATTGTCTGGGTAGTAAAGCTGCAGGTTTAAAGTTGCAGACAAGGCAAGATCAGGTAATAAATCATTAGGAAGACTTTCATTTAAAAAGAGAGGTGAAGGAATGACCTGCTGGAAAAGGGCCACATAGGGAAGTGTTCTTCCAGGTTCAGCTGCCCAGGCACAAAGACTGCTGCAGCCATGGTCTAACAGGGTCCAGCTACTGCTTGAGCTTGCAATAGACTTTGGTGCTGGTTTTTCAGGTAATGCAGAATGAAAGACATACAAGTTTACGGAGGTGGCCACTTGGGTTCTGGAGAATAGGCTGTGAGACCAGGCAATATGTGGTAATGTCATATTCCCTGCAGAGATCCCCTGAGGTGTTTGTGTGTGAAGTTTTGAGGTGGATCCTAATCCACAATGGAGAAGCCAGGATGTTGGAGGTGCCGGCAATGTGAAACAACTGCTGAGGAGTTCTGGCAGTGAGTGGAGCCAGCCTAAGAGGGCCACATGTGATGCAAAAGGCAAGCCCATAGGGGCAGAGCTGCCTAAGCCAGTGCAAGGCCATATACCACTGTGTGTATCTGATGCCAGACAAGGAGCTGCAGGATTCAGTGTTTGCCCAGCTGGATATTGGTCTTGCTTTGGCCTGATCTTTCCTTGCTATGGCCTCATTCTTCCCTTTTGGAATGGGAATGTTTACTTTGTGCCATTGCAGGTTGGAAGGACTGGCTTGGTTTTTGTTTTGCTGAGGGTCATGGCTAAGAGTTTGTTTTGAGTTTCAGTGGAGACTTTGAACTTGAACTTTTGAAAAATGATGGAACTGTTAAGGCTTTGGAGACTCTTGAAGTTGAACTGAATACATTTTGCTTTGTGAAAAGGCCACGAAACTTTAGGGGTCAGGAGAAGAGCATTACAGTTTGAATTTAAAGTTTCCACCACAGGTCATGTGTTTGAACACTAGGTTCCCTGGAGATGGTGCCATAATGAAAAGCTGTGGACCTTTGGGAACAAGAGGTAGCTGGCAGAAGTAGGTCATGGGGTGGGGGAAGAGTTCTGGTTTCGCTTTGCTTCTTGATGCTGTGATACGAAATCCTATGTCTCAGATCCTGCTGATATGCCTCCGTGCCCCTTTGGACCTAAATCCTCTGAACTGTGAGCCAAATAAATCTAGCCCTCCTCCTCAAATTTTTCTGTCAGGTATTTACCACAGTAATGCAAATGCTAATTAACATACCAAATCAAAGTGAGGTGATAAGGATGGACCATATCCAGTGTGACTAGTGTCCTTATTTTTAAAAAAGGAATCTGGGCACAGGCATGTATGCAGGGAGAACCACCTCATATGAAGATGAAGGCAGAAATCAACATGATGCATCTATAAGTTAAGAAATGCCAAAGACTTCTGGCAGACCAGCAGAAAGTAGGAAAGAGGCTCAGAACATGAACTTTTATAGCCCTCAGAAATATCCAGCCCTCCAAACACTTTGATCTTAGACTTGCAGCTTCCAGAACTGTGAGATGTATGGTACTTAGAGCAACCCTGGGAAACTAATAACAGTGAAGGTATTCCAAGAATGAATTCCATGTATCTTTTGCTCATAGATGGTTGGACATACCCTGGACTGGCCTGTAGTCTAAGGAGGACTCAGATTTCCAAAGTCATTGTGGTATCTTCAAGCCCAAGTCAGCTGTCAGGAAAACATTGGGTGTTCTTGGCACAGGTTAACCTTAGTGTCCCTGCCACTCACTCATGTCTGTGCTCAGCTATGGTGGGCAGTTCTTCCGGTCAAATGAGAGGATGGATTTTCAAATGCAATATAAGCGGTCATCATTAATTCCATTCCCTAATGGGGAGATCCACAAGGCACATTCTCAAGGCCCCCAGAGTTACTTCTCCAGTGATTGAAGAACCGATGGAGGATATGATCTTTTAAACAGTATGCAAACCAAATGTAACTACCGTCCAAGCACAGAAACAATTCAGTTGCCTAGCACTGTATTTTAAAGTAGACCAGTCTATGAAAATAAATCAGTCTTCACAAGATGAGGTTCAATACAGGAGAAATCTTTGTTGCCTATGAGGTGGTTTAAAGACTGGACACTTACGAGTGTATGACTCAGTTCCTCTTCTCTGCTCCACACAAGGAGAGATGCAAGTAAGAGTTACTACTCCATCTTTTATAAGTGGCCTTGACGTTTGTCCTGAGGCAGGAATTGTGGTCACCACCCCAGCTAACTGGGAGGAGGAAACTATGGGGACTTCTAATTATGGAGTCCTCTGTGGAGATTTTTATGTTCAAGGCCTCTGAGTGGCATGTTTCTTTCATTCACTTTCCAATGGCTAAAATTCAGTCCTTTGACTCTGCCAATATGCAAGTAGGATGGCTCATAGCCTGAAGCTGTGTGCATCGGAAAAGAGGAGATGGAACCTAATGTGGAGTTGTACCCAGAAATGACCATATATCAGAATTGTGGTACCAAACAAAAAGACTCTAAAATAGAATGAGTGAAATGCTTGGTTTATATCCAACTATTTAATATCATGCAAATGTGGAAATTAGTCATTAACTAATGCTTTCAGGATTAAGGGTACCTATAGTATATGGGTGCACATTGCTATAAAGTAAATAAATTTAAGCATACACCAGGGTGATTATTACAATTTCATGTTTCATAACTGAATAATTTCTCCCAGGTTTTGCAAATAAAAAGTGCAATTAGGGACTCTAGAAATAGAATTACAGATGGTCCAAATGAAAATGTATGGAGGTGGATAAATCCAACATGTTGAATCAGTCCTATAAATAAATTCTTCCTTGGTTTATAGGCTTTTAGCAGTACATTTCCTGGCTCATTTTTTTAAAAGATTATCTGTATGCTTGATGAGTATGTATTTGTAGGCTTATAGTAAGAAATTTAGAGGAGACCAAAGGGATAAAAATTATACGCTTAATAGAAAAATGTTAAAAAACAAATTAGGAATAAATGCAGACAAACTGTCAATAATACTTTGTAAGAAAAATAATACTAGTCAAACTTGTTGTTGTTGTTAGGTGCCGTCGAGTCGGTATCCAACTCATAGCGACCCTCTGTACAACAGAGGAAACACTATTGTCAGTGCTTCTCTGCTGTTCATAGGGTTTTCAATGGCAGATTGATTTTTGGGAGGGGGTTGCCAGGTCCTTCTCCCAAGCCTACAGCTTCTGGTGTTCCCAGGTGGTCTCCCATCCAGGTACTAACCAGGCCCAACCCTGCTTAGCTTCCAAGATCTGACGGGATCAGATGCCACAGGGCTATGGCTGCAGGCATACTAGTCAAACTACAAGTCTGAAATTGACAGTACGCCTTGCTAGCTACCTCTCCTTAGTTCCCAGCCCACCTTGCCTAACAGTATGCATTGAGTATTCCGCCACCTGTCCAGGGCCTCTCCTTTCCCCACACAGCACTGAAAGCCAGTATGGAAGAAAGTGTACCAGTCAGGAGAGTGGCTGTACCCTTCAGTGGACCTGGCCTGGAACTCCCCCTGTGCTACTAATGGCTTGTATCGCCTGGGGGAATCCTTGCCACCCTCTGAAGCTCAGTCTCTGTGCCTACAATACGGAATGGCAAGGCATCTGCCAAAGGTTGCTGTGTGGAATAAATGAGATCATCTGTGCATAATGGTTGCCACAAACCTGACTTTGTTTATTGTCCAATTGTGTTACAAATTCTTACTATTTCTATAAATATCATAATTGTTTTTGGAGAACTTTGCACACTGTCAGTGATATCCAGAAAACGGTTTTCAGTTTAGGCTGAAATGGAAATTCTAATTGTGTAGGTGCTTACTGTAGGAGATAGGTTCTTCTGTTTAGTTTGGCCCGGGAGGTAGGGTGGGGTTGGGGAGAGAGAGCTGGGATGTCACAGGGACCTCCTTGGTTTGTGTTCTGTGCCTCACCAAAGCCAGCTGGTACTTGCTCTCCAACTGCGTTTCTGTGAAACTCTGTGTTTTGGGTGGCAGATTGCAACCTTACTTCTTTTCCCATTTTCCCATTGGTTTGGACATTCAGTGCTGCTCCCTTCTGTTTGGCCACATTTGCATCTTAGCCTGGGTTGCCAACACCAAAGCCCAGAACTTGAAATGGCTCTGATTTGTGATCCTTTCTTGGGCTGCCCTCTCTGCCCTCAGGGCCTGCTATATCTCTGCCCCAGCACCTTCCTCATAAACTGGTCTTTCATCACTTTTTTGTGAGAGATGTATCAGTTTTAAAGTAAGTTTTTAATATTTGATATGCTATTTTCACATCATGATCACTAATTTTTCTGCAATAATTTCTTTCTATATTTTGATTTAAAAAATTATATATCAGCTTTGGTAATACCCAATGTATGTTATTGTTGTTATTAGGTGCTGTGGAGTCCTGTCCAACTCATAGTGACTCTCATAGGGTTTTAAATGGCTTATTGTTTCGGGGTTGCCTTGGGAGTGAATTGCCACGTCCTTCTCCCATTTTTGTGGTGCTGGGAATCAAACCTGAGACCTCAGAAACTGCAGAGCAGCGCTCTACCAACTGAGGCAAATCCCATCCACACCTGATGTACAAGATTAAGTAAATCCATATGACAGATAGGTCTGTGTTTTCATTTATCTCACGTTTTGCTGGTCGCAGTAAAGAGTGAAAATATATCCCAACTTTGGTAAAATTTTTGATGAAAAGTTCAAGTGGGGAAAACAGAGATTATATGACTTTCTTGTTGTCCACACTCATCCCCGCTCCCTGGCTCCCTCTCTTTGCCATTCTCCTCCTTCTGAGGACTTGAGGTGAACTGTCAAGGTCAGGCTGTTTCCAACGGCAGCCCTTTCATGGTAGTGAAGCAGGGAGCTTTGTGAGGCAAGTGCCTGGCTGTTTTTTCTCCTAGACGTGCTGCTTAAATATCGCTTCAAAACCTTGAACGGGGTGGAAATCCTTCAGTGTCCCGAAAGCAGCCCCAGCTCGTGGATCACCATGTATGAAGATAGGAGGTGACAAAACTATGTTTAGGAATATTTTTCTCAGCATTAAGAAAAGGAAGTCCATGATTGTTATTATGGTTATCATACTTAAGTAAATGGAAACATTAACCTCAAAGGATAAATTGTTGAGAATGTCAAGTAAAATGACCTAGATACTTTTTTTAAAAGACCATCTTGATTGTTTAATAGAATCAGTGCAGAATCATACAAATGAAGAGGCCTTTATTGCTAGTGTATAAAAAGGATGTCAGGAACTAAAGGACACAGTTCTAACTACTTACCAACTTCACATTACAACTTGAAGCATTTGTTTATGTAATTCAAAAGCTACACTATTTTAGATTTTATATATAGCAACTTAGATTCTCAACTTACTGCATTCCATTTTACTGCAAATTTTCTGTGATATTTACATTGAAGAAAGCCAGTAAAACAAAAAATTTGGTGTCCACTAATTTTTAATTTGGGTGAACTTCACATTTGGCAAAGTAAAGTAACATTTTCAATACATTTGAAATAGCACGTGTTACATACTGACATTGGACTAATATATGTGCTTTTACATACACAAGGATGGGTATTTTTATACCAAATGATATGATCATTATGTATATAAGTATACCTTTTTTGTTCAATCTGACATCTGACAGCTAATTAGTGCAGCAAATCCATGACACAAGATCTCTCCCACGTTTTTTCTTGTTTCTTATTATAATTGGAAAACTATTGTTCTCATGTAGCATATTATTATGCAATTATTCATTTTTGTTAAATAAATATATGATTAAATAAAAATGACCTTCGGTTCATTCTTTGTAATTTATGAAGAGTTAAACCTCAGCATTAGGTCCAAGATGAAACGATGCCATAGGGACTTTGAGAATCTCCCATGAAAAAGTGGTCCATAGCCTGACATGTTCATGTGCAGAGATATTTGGAGATACTTAACTTAAATTTTCTTTTACCCAACTTAAAATTGAATAAAAGAAAATTTAGATTGAGTTTAAATAAGGTATAATTTATTTCTACTACCTTAATTAAACTCATTTTTACCATGGTCATTACTTTCATATCTCTCAAAAGAGACTATACTTAAATGAGTAATCTACTTGATTATTATTTTGTTTGCTGTATCTACCGGATCATTTGCTTGCATTGTTTCATTTCAAAACATCCTCCAAGCGTCTTAGACATGCTTTATGATTTAGCTAAACTATTCACTTTACACAATTATTACTAAAAAATTTATTCCTGTTGCCCTTTCAAACAGCTTTATTTCAGGAATCTTTCATATCTTCACCATAGGGAACCCAGGTACATTTCAGTGGTGTGGGTTCAGTGGGTTGTGTAGTTCAGTTTTATTCAGAAGTTTATTTCTTACTGTGGCAAGTGGATAAACTAGGTACTCAGAGTTATTGAATTAACCTTACACTTTGTCCCTGGACTTTTTTTCCTACTAGACTTTCCTACTGGACTTTTTTTCCTACTAGAACTTGGTTGTCATTTGGAGGGAACTTTTCAGCTTCTGGATATTCAAAATTTGTGGCATGTATCTGAGCATAGTTACAAGTTCTTTGTGAATATCATTTTTGGAACCATCACAGAACTAAACAATAAAGTCTCTATGGCAAACTTGTTTTATAATATTGGTGAGAAAAAAAACATAAATCACTGGCTAGAGCAATTAATCCATTATCCCAGCCATCTTCCCACTGCTATGCAGTTCAGTCTGAATATTGAGTGTTGCTATTACAGAGGATGCCAAAGTCACCTCCCACCCACACTGAGGACCAAAGTCCTTGTTCCTCCAGCTCTGAGAGAGTTAGCAGTTGATACCTTTCCACTATGTTCTTCTCCTGAACTGGTTTCAGCCACCGACAGCTGCAACGCCAAAGGTCATTCCCTTTCTGGTGACAGCCTTCATTGTAACAGCTCATCAATGCTGAGTTTTAAAGGCCCAGTGCCCTTGTCCTGGGGTAGGTGTAGGCCAGCTCTGAAGGACCATTATAGCTCAACGGTCAGTGGAGATCTTTATTGTGACTGCACATAGCCTATCTTGTCTCTTCACCCAATCTAGTTTTTTTTTTTTTTTTAGTCTTCTACATGTGATGATCTCAGTAAAGTTCTCACATTCAAATCTGTGATTTGCAATCTCTTTCCCTCCTAAAAACTCAACCTGCAATCGCTTCACTTTTGACTTTTCCTTTCTGTATAAGGATGGAATAACTAACATATAAATGCTGTAATATTTACATAGAGTCTATAGAGATTTAATATATTTATAGGTGCCGTCGAGTCAGTATCCAACTCATAGTGACCCTCATAGGGTTTTCAATGGCTATTTCGGGATTGCCTTGGGAGTGGATTGCCAGGTCCTTCTCCCATTTTTGAGGTGCTGGGAATTGAACTCGGGACCTCAGAGACTGCAGCGCAGCGCTCTACCCACTGAGCCAAATCCCAGCCCAATATATTTATAGACCTCTTAAAATGGATATTGAAATGCATCTCCAAAAATGTAAAGTGAAGGTATCAGAAATTTGCATTATGTCCTCTCATAGACTTTAAACAGTTTAAGATAATGCCCTTGATTCCTACCAATGCTTGAGCAATATGTAGCTACTTTCACTACAAAGCTATTATTGGACCTCTAGTTTCTCATATTTCTTTCTGTCTCTTATAAACAAATCCCAGGATTAGAATTAAAATCTTATCTCTTATGTACTGATTTGCTTCACATTTCTAATCTAGACCATAGGCAAACATTTAGTTCTCTGTGGAAAATTGTCAGTAAAAATTAAAAAACAAAACAACCTCCTCACAAAACACCAAAAACCTTAATATTAAATATGAAGATTGTCTAGAAGCAAAGTCAAAGTTATCACCTTAGATATCAATCACAGTGATTCTTAATAAATTATAACATATCACCACTTTGCTATTTTATTAAGATGGCATTCACAAAAATCTTAGTGCAATGTGGCCATGAAGAGGGTGAGAGATGCAAAAGAGTTGAGGAAGTGTCTCAAGCAAAGGTAATATGAAATATAGAAGAATTACAGATAAAACCTGATAACTCTCAGGATTACCAATGTTGTTATGAGTCTTGCATAAACTTTTTGCTCTCTGATCTACTCCTCACTTTTTAGCTTCCTGTTCTGATCTCAGAGGAGGACTCTCGACCTCTGAAGGGTGTGCTTTTTCAGTTCTCTGCAGTAGCTGACTTGCAGGGAAAGATTGAAGGAGGTTGGAGACACAGCCCATATCTTTCCTTCTCTCTGCATTGGATGGAGGCTTCTTCTCTGTAGCTCTGGTCTTTATTTGCCTTTACTAGTATCTGAATCAGGTGGTACCACACACCTCTGCTTTCCTTTCAGCCTAGCAGAGGTAGCTCCTTGCTGTTGTTAATGTCTGGTTTGCTTCACTGCCACATTTTGCTGCTCAGCCCTTTTCTGTGACCTGTACAGTAAGTCTCTAATTCCATCTGATTTAAATACATATAATAGGGTATTGTCATACCTGAATAGCCTGGATATACCTTAAGTATACTGTTCATTGCAGCAACTATTAAAAAATTCCTCAAAATTACCTACATTTTAGGGAAAAGAAAGGTGGGCTTAGCATGATTGTAGAACCTGCTTATGATCATTTATTGCAAAAGTTCATGTGTTGGAAACCTAATGCCTGGACTCATATATTGATGGTATTTGCCTTTGGAGGTAATTAGGATAAGAGGAGGTCAGGAAAGTGAGGTGCTCATGATGGCATCAGTGGATTTATAAGAAAAAGAAGAGGAACTCAAGCTGCCATATGATTGCTTACACTATCTGTATGATACCATATACTATCTTACGACAGTGTGAAGCTTTCACCAGACACTAAGCAGATGACAGCACCATGCTTTTGGACTTCCCAGCCTCCACAACTGTGGGCCAAATAAACTTTTATTCTTTATAAATTACCTAGTCTCAGGTACTTTTCATAGCTATAGAAAACAGACTAAGACACATATCTACCACAAAGCTTCCTTGAAGACAGCTGCCTCCAAACACAGACAGAATGGATTAGAATCCTGACTTCGGCTCTTATCACCCCTCCTAATTACTTAACCAACTTACATTTTAATTTTCTTGTAGGATAGAGATTTTATCAATATCTAACTAGAAATAGTGTGATGATTAAATAAATTAATGAATGTTCAGTTTCCAGCACATAGTATATGCTCAATAAAAGCTAGTTATTATTATGATTATTAGTATGTGGCTTCAGTATTGTTCTTGATTACATTGAAAACAAAAAACAAGTTATAATGATTGTTTCTTGGGTTTAGGGCCTTTTTGTGTTTTGAAAATGTACACATATCTGACATGACATTAATATTGGATAATTGCTAACTTGGTTAAAAATCTGCTCCTCTACCTTTGGTTATCAGAACAGTTTAGAAAAGGAAGTTTGGTTTGTTTTTTGGAATAGTCAAGATTATCACAATGGCCTAAGGGACAATATTATCATAAACCATCATACTGCAATTAAAATGGCCAGAGCTGACCTTCCCTTTATTAAACATTAATCTTTGGCTCCCTCTGAATGCACCAGTGAATTCAAGGGCTGGATATGTATGCTTCATGTAAGCCCTGTGCCATTAAGCTGCTTTATAGGAGAAAAAGGTTTTTATTGCATCAAGTCTGACTTGACATTCTATTTATAATTTGAAAATTGGCAGCTCAAAGTATATTTAAGTGAAAGATGCTAGCTTTTGTAACCATCATCTAGATTACAGAAATATAGTCTATATTATTGAAATAACTAAACAGAAAATAATGTGTTCTGAAAATACCATGCATATATATTAATATTTTATATATAATATTGTTAGCAATTTTTTTTTTGCATCTGTGAAGACATGATAAAGCCAATATGTCTTTTTGTGGGAGTGGGTGGGGTGGGTGGATGTGGGTGTAGTACTGGGAGTGTTGAACCAGGTTTTCACTCATACTAGGGAAGAGTTCCACCACAGAGTTGTACCTCTGGACCTCCTTTAAAAAAAAAAAAGTATTTTGCTTGCTGGGCATGGTGGTGCATGCCTATAATCCCAGCAGTTTGGGAGGTGGAGGCAGGAGGATCGCAAGTTCGAGACCAGAGGCAGTCTGTGTCACTTAGCAAGACCCTGTCTCAAAAAGTCAAAAAATAGGCTAAGGGTACAGCTCAGTGGTCCAGCACTTGCAAAGCATGCAAGTGTGAGGCCCTAGGTTCAACCTCCAGTACCACCAAAAAAAATTATTTTGAGACAGGATCTTGCTAGGTTATGCTGGTTGCCTCTGTCCTCAAACTCATGATCCTCTTGCCTCAGCCTTCTGAGCCACTGGGATTAAAGGTGTGTACCATAATGCCCAGCCACATACAAGAACTTTTATCCTGCTCCTATATAATAACTTATTTACCTTGCCTGAACTCTAATGGCATTCTTGGGGCCATTATGATTCCCCCTTCTTGTCTCACTCAATTAGGGCTTTAGGACCAAAGTGTACTGGGAAGAGAACATGTGCTCTAGAAGTTTTAATATGTATTCTTAACAAGATCCAAAGTTAATCAACATCTTTTCATCCTCACAAATAGTATTGTTGTTCTTTTTTAATGTCTTCAAGTTGGATCTGACTCATAGCAACCCTAGGTGCAACAGAAAGGAACACTACCCAACACTGTGCCATGCACATGATCATTTTATGTTTGATCCCATTGTTGCAGACACTATATTTCTTCTCATTTTGAGTCATGTTACATCAGCAAAAGGATGTCCCAGGGGCTTTACTCCATTCCCCTCATTAAGGTCCACTCTACTTTCAGATATAGTGCCAGAAAATGAACCCCTTAGGTTGGAAGGCATTCAAAAGATGACTGAGGAAGAGTTGCCTCCTGAAAGTAGAGTCAAACTTAATGATGGGAATATAGTAAAGCCTCAGGGACCTCCATTTGTCAGTGAGGTACAACTCAAAATGAGAAGGAACAACTGTAAACATCGATTAATAATTGGAACATCAAATGTACATAGTATGAATCTAGGAAAATTAGAAATCATCCAAAGGGAAATTGAGTATATAAATATCAACATTCTAGGCATGAATAAGCTAAAATGGACTGGTATGGGCCATTTTGAACCAGATAATCATGTCATCTACTAAGCTGGAAATGACAGATTAAAAAGAAATGGAGTTGCATTCATCATCAAATAAGACATCTCAAGATCAACTTAAGACATCTGAAGTACAGTGCTGTTAGTGATAGAATAATATCCATACACCTACAAGAAAGGCCAGTTAATATGACTATTATTCAAATTAACACACCTACAACTCAGGCCACAAATGAAGATAGGAAAGACTTCTACCAGCTTCTACAATCTGAAATAGATCTAACATGCAATAAGGATATTCTGATAATTACTAGTGACTGGAATGTAAACGTCAGAAACAAAGAAGGCTCAGTAGTTGGAAAATATGCCCTTGGTGACAGAAAAAATGCTCAAAATCTCATGATAGAATTTTGTGAGACCAATGGCCTTTTCAAGGTAAATGCATTTTTTTTCATCAACTGAAATAGTGACTATACATATAACATTCATGAGATAGAACACACAGGAACCAAACTGACTACATTTGTGGAAAGAGACAATGGAAAAGCTCAATATCAAATGTCAGAACAAGATTGGGTGCTGACTATGGGTCAGACCATCAATTTCTCATATGCAGGTTCAAACTGAAATTGAAGAAAATTAAACAAATATATGAGAGCAAGGTATGGCCTTGAGTATATCCCACCTGAGTTCAGAGACCACCTCAAGAACAGATTTGATGTATTAGACACTAATGATAGAAGACCAGATAAGTTGTGGCATGGCATCAAAGACATCATTCATGAGGAAAGCAAAAGGTTATTGAAAAGACAGGAAAAAAGACAAAACTGCATATAAAAAGAAACTCTGAAACTTTCCCTTGAGTGTTGAGCAGCTAAAGTAAAAGGAAGACATGACAAAGTTAAAGAACTAAACAGAATATTTAAAAGGATAGCTCAAGAAGACAATATCAAATATTGTAATGACATGTACAAAGAGCAGAAGATAGAAAACCAAAATGAAGAACATGTTTTGTTTTTTGCAAGTGTATAAAAAAATGAAGAAAAATTCAAGCCTCAAGTGTCAATATTGAAAAATTCCATGGGGAAAATATTAAACTATGCAGGCAACATCAAAATAAGATGGAAAGAATATAAAGAGTCATTATGCCAAAATGAATTAATGGATGATCAACCATTTCAAGAGGCGGCAAATGATCAGGAACCAATAGTACTAAGGGAAGAAGTGGAAGCTGCCTTGAAGGAACTAGTGAAACACAAGGCTCCAGGAATTGATGAGATACCAATTGAGATGTTTCAACAAACAGATATAGCACTGGAGGTGCTCATTTGTTTATACCAAGAGATTTGGAAAATAGCTACTTGGCCAATGGACTGGAAGAGATCTATATTTGTGCCTGTTCCCAAGAAAAGGAATCCAAATGAATGCAGAAATTATCAAATAGTACCATTAGTATCTCAGGCAAGTAAAATTTTAATAAAGATAATTCAAAAGTAACCGTAGCAGTATATTAATAGGGAACTGATGGAAAATCAGGCTGGATTCAGAGGAAGACATGGAACCAGGAATATCATTGCTAAAGTCAGAAGGATTTTAGCAGAAAAAGGAGAATATCAGAAAGATGTCTATGTTTTATTGACTACATGAAAATATTTGACTGTGTGGATCACAAGAAATTATGGACAACATTGCAAAGAATGGGAACACCAGAGCACTTAATTGTACTCATGAGGAATCTGTACATAGACCAGGAGGCAGTCATTCAAACAGAGCAAGGAAACACTGCTTGGTTTAAGTTGAGAAAGGAGTGCATCAGAGCTATATCCTTTCACCATACCACTTTAATCTCTATTCTGAGAAAATAATCTGAGAAGCTGAACTTTGTGAAGAAAAACATGGCATCAGGATTGACGGACAACTCATTAACAATCTGTTATGCAGATGACACAACTTTGCTTGCTGAATCTGAAATAGATTTGAAGCATTTGCTGATGAATATCAAAGAACATAGCCTTCAGTATGGATTGTGTCTCAACATCAAGAAAACAAAAATCCTTACAACTGGATTAGTAAACAAATTCTTGAAAAATAGAGAAAAATTTGAAGTTGCTCAAGATTTTGCTTTACTTGGCTCTACAATCAATACTATGGGAAGCAGTGGTAAAGACATCCAAGGACATATTACATTCAGAAAAGTTCTTTAAAGTGTTGGAAAGTAAAAATGTCAGATTGAAGGTGAAGGTAACTAACTCATGCCATGGCATTTTTAGTTGCATCATATGTTTGTGAAAGCTGGGTGTTGAATAAGGGAGAAAGAAGAAGATTTGATGCTTTTGAATTATGGTACTGGAGACAAATATTGAATATACCATGGACTGCCAAAAGAACTAATAATTCCATTTTAGAAGAGGTGGAACCAGAGTGCTCCTTAGAAGGAAGGATAGCGAGACTGTATCTTATGTATTTTTGATATGTCAGGAGGGACCAATCCCTGGAGAAGGACACCATGTTTGTGAGAGTGGCAGGTCAGTGAAAAAATGGAAGGCCCTCAACTAGATTAACACAGTGGCTACAACATTGGCCTTAAACACAGAAAACAAAAACCTTGTACCTGGCACAATGTTGGAGAGTGTTTCGTTCTGTTGTACATAGGGTCTCTGCGAGTTGGACCCAACTTGATGGCACCTAACAATTACTACTTTGAGGAGGGACCGCTTCCCCAGTCATCTCTTGAATGCCTTCCAGCCTGGGAGGCTCATTTTCTGGCACTATATTTGACAGGCCTGTAGCCATACCAATTTGTTGTCAGATCCCATCAGATCTTGGAAGCTCAGAGGGATGGAACCTGGTTAGTACTTGAATAGGAGACCGCCTGGGAACACCAGATACTATAGGCTTGGGAGAAGGGCCTGGCAACCTACTCAAACAAACAAACAAACAAAAAAATCAGCCACTGAAAACCCTATGAATAGCAGAGAAGCACTGATAATAGTGTTTCCTCTGTTGTACATAGGGTGACTATGAGTCAGACATTGGCTCAATAGCACCTAACAACAACAATGTATTTGACAGTTCTTCTCTCCTATTCATAGGGTTTTCAATGGCTAATTTTTTTGAGAGTGCATTGTTGGGTCCCTATTAGTAGTCTGTCTTAGTCTGGAAGCTCTGCTGAAACTTACCCACCATGGGTGACCCTGTTTGTACCTGAAATATTGGTGACATAACTTTTGGCATCACAGCAACAGGCAAGTCCCCATAGCATGACAAGCTGACAGACACGTGGGGGCACAAAGAGTTGTGTTGTGTTGAGTGCTGTCAGGTTGAGTCCAAGTCATAATGACTATGTATAAGAGAACAAAACACTACCTGATGCCATGCCACACACACACAATCATTTTATGCTTAAAGCTATTGTTTCAGTCACTGTGTCACCTCATCTAGTGGAGGGTTTTCCTTTTTTTGTTGACCTGCCACTCTCCCAAACATGATGTCCTTCTCCAGGGATTGGTCCCTCTTGAATACATGTCCAAAGTAGTAAGACACAGTCTAACCTTCCTTGATTCCAAGGAGCACTCTGGTTGCACATCTTCTAGGATGGAGCTGTTGGTTCTTTTGGCAGTCCATGATATATCCAATATTCTTCCCTAGCACCATAATTCAAAAGAATCAATTCTTCTCCTGTCTGCCTTATTCAACATCCAGCCTTCACAAGCATATGGTGCGACTGAAAGTACAATGGCACAAGTCAGGCACACCTTCACCTTCAATGTGACATCTTTACTTTTCAACTCTTTAAAGAGGTCTTTTACAACAGCTTTTCCCAAAGTGATATGTCTTTTAATTTCTTGACTGCTGTTTCTGTGAATGTTGATTGTAGAACCAAGTAAAGCAAAATCTAGGACAGCCTCAATCTTTTCTCCATTTATCATGACATTGTTTATTGACTCATTTGCAAGAACTTTTGTTTTCTTGATGTTGAGGTGCACTCCATACTGAAGACTCTGTTCTTTGATCTTCATCAGCCAGTGTTACAAATCCTCATTACATTTGGTAAGTAGAGCTGTGTCATCTGCATATCATAAATTGATAAAGAACCTCCTTCCAATCCTTATGCCATGTTCTTCTTCATAAAGTCCACCTTCTGGGATTATTTGCTCAGCATAGATATTGAAGAGATATGGTGAAAGGATACAGCCCTGACACACACCTTTCTTGACTTTAAACCAGCAAGGTTTTTTTGTTCTGTTCAACTAAGTGCCTTCTGGTCCATGTACTGGTTCCTCATGAGAACAATTAACTGCTCTGGTATTCTCGTTCTTTGCAATGTTATCCATAATTTTTTGTGATCTATACAGTCAAATGCAGTTGCACAGCCAGTAAAACATACATAGACATCTTTCTGGTATTCTCCACTTTCAGCCAAAAATCCATCTGACATTAGCAATGATGTCCTTGGTTCCATTCCCTCTTCTGAATTTGGCTTGACTTTCTGGCACTTTCCTGTCAGTATACTGGTGTAAAATAAGATAGGTCCTTTAAAATATCTTGACTCTGACAACCTTCTCTCATTCATATGCTATAGTGCAGTTTAGGCTTTTTGCATTTTTTTTTTTTCAATATTAGGAGGTTGAACAGGGCCTCACACTGCACTCTTAGGCTGCATTGCCACACCCATTTTTATTTTTTTATCCTGAGTCATGGTCTGACCAAGTTACACAGGCTGCCTCTGGCCTCAAACTTGGGATCCTCCCACCTCTGCCTTACAAGTCCCTGGGATTCCAGGTGTGGTCCACTCTGTCAGACTCCATAGAGCTTTTGCTCAGAGCTTCTATGACTCACACCTTGGAACTAATGGCTACCTGGTGGGCATCCTTGAGAGTCATTGCAGCTGCTGTGAGCTCTACTGTGTCCTTCTGGCTACAGCAGTCCCTCATGTAATTTTTATGAGTGTGCTAAGGCATATGAGCAATCTTAGACAATCTCAATATAATTATGCAAAAGATGTCATGTTTCTATTACTACCATTTTACAAAAGGAGAAGTTGACCACTATTACCTTGACTAAAGACTTGTAGCTGGTAGTGGTAAAAATAAGATAGGCTTATCTATCATCAAATTCTGAACTTTTCATCACTACAATGAAATGCCTCTGCCTAACCTGTCATAACTTCCTGTATTCGCTGACTAGTCACATGATAGAAAATTAGGAACCATGCAGTGTGAGTGACACTCAGCCCGAGATCTCTCTTGAAGAACTGGTTCCTGGCTGTTCTGAAGCCTGGCTGCTGAAAAGCTCCATTATTTAGAATAGTTATTAATTTCTGTGTCCGAGACTCCTGTGTACAAGCATTTTCAAACTTGGAGAAGTGTCTTATATTTTCTATGATGTTGGGACATGATGGAATACGATTTTTTGAGCAGAGACTACACTATAATTTTCTCCACATGCATTCACTAAAGGCGTGAAAGATGCAGATAGAATTGAAATCAAAGGCTCATCTGACTAGAAAAGCTCGTGGCAAGCAAAAATTCAGCTCCAGTAAATGAACGGCTCATCCGTCAGGCTTTTCCTTTGAAGTTTTGATCTAAAAAAAGAGTAACAACCAAAAGAGGCCAGTGGGAGATCGTTTGTGTGTGTGTGTGTGTGAATATTTTATATCTATGCATATATATGTGTATATTTGCTTCAATAAAAGCAAAACTAAATCTAAGCTAGATAATTTCCTCCTTTCTTAAATGTACCATAGAAAAAACCTTCAAGATAGAGGTAGAGTGAAGGAACAGGGCTGTTCCCAGATGCTTAAATGAGAATAGAGAAAAATCTGTTTTAAAAATAGGCCAATATTCAAAGAAATATTCATTGGTTAACTCACAACACCAATCTGATCAGCTGCTGTGATCATTAATGCACCTCAGGTAGACTCATTGGAAATTTCCTTCAAAAATCCAGAGATCTTTGGAATTATTAGAAAGAACTTCATTTGCAAACTGTGGGTTTGTCTGGACTATATGAAGAATGTTAATTACATTCACTTGGGGAAATTTACTAACATGATGCTGGTAACCCTTGAGGCAGACAAAAACATAAGCCATGTGGGACTTGGTTAGCAAGGAGACAAAAGGTACTTGTATTCCTTTTACTAATCAGATATTTACTGGACACTATGATGGGCAATGTGAGAGTGCCTTAAAAGAGGAAGAGACCCTAGAATTTTGAAGGATAAATAAGAGTTTTCCAGAAATATAAATATAAATTAGAATTCTAGACAGAAGGACAGGAGAAGAAGATGGAGAAATAATGATAAAATATAGCAATTCCTGAGGTTCTTGTATCACCTACACTAACATTATTTGGAATGTTTGTTAAAACGTCACATCCCAAGTAAATCACAACCAGCATGTGGCAAAGATTAGTACTTTTAAGAGGCATACTTAGGCTGCTTTTATAACCACTAAAATTATTGCATAGGTGATGGTAGTATAGAGATTCCAGCAGCAGAATTTCCCAATATATTTTACCTATTCAAAGGATATGCTGACAGCATGCAGAAAGTAATAAAGCACTGATGATAATAAAGAGGGCTGTTCCAAAGACTGGTCCACGGAACCTCACCTCCCTTTCTTCATCCAATCCACTGCAACCTGGCTTTTGGTTCTAAACTTTCTCCTGGCCAGCAAGAGTCTTTAGCTTATGAAATAGTTAATTCTCAACCTGCAGCTCAGCAGCATTTGAAAAAATTGACTGCCCATTCTTTTAAAAAAATGACTTTTTTTTGATCCCAAGGAAACCCCCTGGCATGAATTTTCCTCAGTCTCTCTTTCTGCTGTTTTTGTAGATCTTCCAGGACCTGAGCTTCTTTTTTCTTCTCCTTAGATATGTACTCATTGAAATTATAGTTTAGATTATTGTGTCTATGGTTAGACTTCTGCATATCTATCTCTGGACCTTCTTTCTCCCTTTCCTTTTACACAGTTACATTCAATTATTTACTCAAAATTTCCACATTGATGTCTAATGGGAATCTCAAATGTTTCCTCTGTAAAGGGGGCTCCCCTAACCTACTCTTTTTTGTTTTTTGTTAGGTGCCATCGAGTCGAGTCGAGTCCGACTCATAGCGACCCTATGTACAGCAGATCAAAACACTTGCCGATTCTGTGCCAGGCAAACAATCTTATTTATGTTTAAGCCCATTGTTGCAGACACTGTGTCAATCCATCTGGTGGAGGGTTTTCCTCTTTTGGGTTGACCTGCCACTCTTCCAAACATGATGTCCTTCTCCAGGGATTGTTCTCTCCTGACTACATGTCCGAAATATGTAAGACGCAGTTTGGCCATTTTTGCTTCCAAGGAGCACTCTGGTTGTACTT